>SKCR01039339.1:0-150484 GCA_019454045.1 Zanthoxylum bungeanum
GACTTGATCTTGAATGATTTTGAACCAACTTGGACGAAAGTACAATTCTTGAAAACTTGAGGGACCTCTCGAAAATTTTGGGAAAATTATTTTCTTGAATTGTAATTTGTATTTTTATGTATAAGACATGTATAGATCATTTTGGTAGTGATTTGGAATCACCTAATTGTGTATTTGACAAATTATGACTAAAATGAGCAAAATGTAAAGTTTTGGGTCATTTCCGTAATTACTGAAAAATATGGAAAAATTTTCAGAATTCTGTTTTTAATGTATATTTGATGTACAAATCATTTTGGTTGTGATTGGAAATCACCTAAGCTTGTTTTCAACAACTTCATACTAAAATGATTAAAATGGAAAGTTTTGGCGTCTTATGGTAATTTACTGAAATTATGATTTATGTGTTAAAAGTTTATGTTTTTTGAGTATTGATTGATTAAAACAAATAAGTTTAGTTTAATTATCCAAGAAAAATTAAAGAAATTGGAAAATTTGATTTTCCTGGATTCCGCTGCGTAACTCGGATATTTTACCCAAAATCCCAACAAAAATGGTATCAGAGCAGGTCTGAACCTCAACACATGATATGAATATGCCTTTAAATTCAATATTTAATTTTGTCTTTACGTGATGCATACATGTTTGTATTTATTTAATTTGATTAAATTAAATACGTAACATCTTTGCGGAAAATCTCTAATTAATAAGGTTTTAAAGTAATATGTATTGGATGCTTATTTCTTAGTCGATCTTGTCAATATGGTTTTTGGATATCTGTTCTATGGCTGCATCCGAGAAAGTGACAAAGCAATGAGGGTGTAGTTGATAGAAATTTATCCATACTGGATGTATATGTGATGCTAGATAAATTCAAGCGAAAACAAAAATCCTGAACGTGCCAAAGTTGTCAGGACTACGCAAGTATCTTGAATTTATCATTGACAAGTTTAACCTTGGTACGCCTCCTTGTAAACGTGCCAAAGCTGTCAAAACGAGAAACGACCAGGACTGGAACCTAGGAGTCATTAGTGAGTGATTGACAACGAGTTGTCTACCTAATGAATATACGTAGGCGAGAACGTGCCAAAGCTGTGAGTCGAAATATATTCATGGGGTCCACCTCTCACTATGGAATTCAATTGAATCATTGAATTCCCGTTTTCCGTTGGGGATTACGGTATTATGTAAAATAGTGGGAGGCACTGCTTGGTTTAAAATTCCATAACTAAATCAGTGTGTAATATTATGAAAATTGCTGCTTATGTTTCCTTTACTCTATTGTATTGATAGAACTGAACTTCTAATCCGCTGGATACATATTATTTGTATATATTTTCTGACTTTCCTTATGGTTGTAGATTTCTAAAATAGGTTTTAGTTATGGAATTTTAAACCAAGCACTATTGTATTGATAGAACTGAACTTCTAATCCGCTGGAAACATATTATTTGTATATGTTTTCTGACTTTCCTTATGGTTGTAGAAATTCTAGAATAGGTTCTAGATTTAGAGTAGGCTCGGATATTGTTAGATTACTTAAAGTCATCAGGAACTGTTGTTTTGATTTTCTTGGAAAATCAAGATGGTTAGTGACTTAGTTTCTAAGTCACGATAAATAATCTAAATGAATATCCATTTTATGATATAATAGTCTAGAGAGAATAGTTTCTTTTGCAGTAAGAATTGACGTGAATTAGTTAATGTCTCGAGATTCTTGACTGGTATTAAGAAAACCCCATTAGGTATTTTTTTTATTATCTAATAATGATGTTTCTTGGCTTTAGTGACCTTTAAAGGTAATGTGTCTAACACAATTTACTAATCAACTATTTGCAATTGTTGTGAATAGTTGAAGGCAAATCATAAAGCTAAAGAAAGGAAATGTGTATAGTTGTTTGTTGAGAATATCGATTCTCACAACACGACAACTGTAGGTATTGGATACCAGATCTATCGTCTAGTTATTTAAAATATTGTTTAATAATTATTTTGATATTTGATATCAGAACTTGCGACTATTGGATAGTTACTTGTTCTTTATAAACAGTTATTTCATATTTTAATACGTGTTATTGATGAAGAGATAAACATTAAGAAAATTATTCAGTTAACTAAATAACTTAGAACGGTGCTTTATGAGATTTTATCATATAAGCATTAGATGTTTATTCTATATGGTAAAGGATGGTCTGATACGAGATCAAATCATGTATCTTTATCCATTTAATGAATATTATATTAGGAAGTGATTAAATCTCATTTAACCAATGATCATCATTGGACCACATAATTATTAAACTAATACATTAGATATATGTAGTTTTATGAATTAGAAATTGCATTGGATAGTTTTCTTTACTTCGTAACTTAGTTAATGAGTTATCATGACTTAGTTACGTGTTTCTAAAAGTAAACATATTGAACGTCTTGAATGTTTCGAGAACTTTTAATATGTTTCTGATGAAACGCAAATAGAATATTTTGACTGATTCAAGAATATTCGATTTGAAGTTTTGAAAACTATATCATTAAAATTCATCGTGAGTCTTTGAATTGTTCGAAGATGTTTGATATGATCAAACATATAAATTTATGGAAAATAGGTCTAAGGTTATTTAATGAATATGATTCTTACTTAATACTATTCTTCTACAATTCTATTGTGATGGATTGGTCAGTGGTAGAAGTCGAATCTTATATGATTTGATTCGTTTGATATTGAGTGTTACCGAATTAGTTTCAATACTCTTGGGATATGCTCCAATACCTCTAATTCGTCATTTAATTATGGTTCTATTAGTTTCTACAGTTACGTATTTGATATGTATAGGTAGAAATTCAAATCTTGAAAAGTTTGAGATTTGAATCTTTCTTTTGTATAATAGTTATTTAAGTGAAAGTATTTGCGCCTCAGAGGTACAAGTAAAAGTTTATCATTTATTCTATTTAATAGAATATTGTATTTTATTTGATGGAATATCTTTTTCTACGATCTCGAGTAATAAAACTGTTTTATTACTTGGTATGACTTGATTTATTGAAGTCAAATGTGAGAGTGATAAACTATAAATGGAACTACGTAATTAATAAGATGAAATAACCCTAAAAAATCTTATGTATAAGCCCAATAGGATGTCAGAATCATTTACAAAGTATTTTATACTTAATGGTTCTGTTTTTTTCTTACCAAAGAAAATTATCTTATAACTTGTAATGGGAGCGATATTTTATATCGATTCCGGAAGTTAGATTAGACTATAAATCTAAGATTGTTCATAGCTTACTACGATCAAGTTTTGAACTTGATTAAGCTTTTGTTATGAATCGTTCATAAAATGTGTAAATTTTTTGCGCAGCAAAAGCAAAGTGAGCTTATTAAATATTTGACATTTATAGTATGGCAGTGAGAAAGGTATACTCAGTAATCTATCGTAGATTCTAATGAAACTTGTATCTAGTCGTACTGATTAAACAATTAAAGATCTGTTGGTTGATGTTGATATTAAACTATGTATTTTGGCTAAAGAATGTAAAGTGGTGTTCCTGAATGGTTTCTTTGAATAAGAGATCCATTGTGATTTTTTTGTTTAAAGAGTTCATTCTAGAATGGCCGTGGAGTTTGTATTCTGCTAATATCACAGTTTGATATACTAGATTATAGAGCCTATTGTAGACTCATATAAGCTTTCCGGAAATCTGTGTTTTCTAATTTTGATAACAGTCAGATTGTCTGATTTTATCAAAGTATAGAAAATACATAGATGTTAGTAGGGTAAGTGGGAGCGTACATATTTCTTTCTAGTGTTATATATCCTAACGACATTATCATTATTAATGTAATAATGAGATGTTAATGAGGTAAAATATTTACCTAAGTCTTCTTTTCTCCATGAAAGCAGTGGGAGTAATCTTTGATATATTTGATATAAAGTTTTATAAATAATATAAAACTAAGAGACTTGTGAGATACTCTAATTGGTCAAGACTATCTGTATGACAGTTAATGTAACTGTTTGACAGTTAGTATAACCGTTTGACAGTTAGTGTGTCTCTTTTATATAGTATTCATCCTTCGTAAATGATGATTCCTTTGTCGAAATATAAATTGATTAGAATGTCTAGTCAATCTTATGCATCATAGGATGATGACATAATGAATACTATATTATATACGACTAAAAGACATCAATTTAATTATAATTGTTACGAGTAATTTTAATATGCTATAGACCATAGGATGTGTGTTGAAACATGTTCTTTGTTATCGTTGAGATATTGAGAACAAGTTTATTATTCATGGAGAATATAGTCCGCAACCACGGGGTCTGATTAGTTTGAGTCTAATTATGATGTTAGATGATTTATTCCATATAGAATCAGAAAAGATGTAGTGGGAATGTCACGAATGATTCTACCGTGTAAGTGGAATTAATTGTAACTTATGAAGTATTGACTTATAAAGTTACAAAGTGACCTTATAAATTAGAAGTTTTGATATTTGTGTTGTACTTGCGATTGTCTGCATAGTATTTTGGACTTGATCCTTAAATACTTGGACAATTCTGTAGTTATAGCACAATATTAATATTGCATTTGAGTCATATTGATGTATAACTTAGGTTATACAAAATATGAATGATGTAAGTTAAAGGAAATATTTTGGGTTTGTTAGACAAACTCAATATGTTATAGCGGACTTACTTGTTGTTGCCTACCTCTTGAGTGAAAGGTCAGCTCTTGAGGACCATGGGTATGTGATACATATTTAAATGTGTACATGATACAGTGGATTGGCACTAGAACAAGTGGAAGAAATTGTTAGGGTTGGTGCTCGGAGTGTCAATCCGGATTGTATTCATGAATACGAACAATTTCTTTTTCCAGAATATTACTTATTTATGGTAATACTTCTTGCTTTTATATACATATTCGATCTAATTACTATTAGATTGAAACTAATTATGATTTATATATATATATATTAGACAAAGACCAGATAATATAATGTAGTGCACAGTTACAAAGTAATTTATAATTGACATTGGGAAGTGACGCTACTAGAAGTATATTATCAAATAAAGTTCATGGTCAAGATTTACTAACACTGGTCGGTTAGTAAAATCTGTTGAGACAGTACACATCGTATATTGAGACTTGGGTCCGATGATTTATCCCAATGAATCATGAGTCTAAAGAGACTCGTATAGACATGTAGGTGTTTATATTGGATAAATAATGAAAAACTCACTGAAGATTTCCTAATAGATGGTACACCAACGTCAATAGGAATCTTCTCAAGTCAAGTGAGCATAGTGATCCTTTGACTTGAGATATCACTATGGATGTATGAGGTATCTGCCACACTTTGATGGCAGTCACGTCACCGATCTATTTAGATCAGACTCCGCATGTTCGTTGGGTGTGGAATGATCCTCATGATATCATATGCGTAGCAAGATATGATTCGTCAGTTCTGTGTATAGAGCATATGTATTCAATGTGAAATTAGAAATTTGTTAAATCCATGGGTCTGTGGTACACTGTAGAAGTTAGTTATGAGTGTTATTAAGAGATTGCTGATAGAATCGTCGATGTGATTATATCTATAGAGATTTGACATTTTTATCTATATCTCTGGGATAATCCGAATACCTGTGACGGAGGGATTATACGTATGCGATGACCTCGACCTGTATGATTCAGCGAGTTTATCAGTGGTCGTCATAATTTACGGGTGGGTAAATTATGGACACGAAATTGGATTTTATGACGGATATGCTTGAATCTAGAGAGTCTCACTAATAAAACATACTCATAGAGCACTAGGGCCACTATTATAAATAAAATTGATTATTTATAAATCGTTTAACGGTTAAACGAAAAATACGTGCTTAAAGGGTTACCCGACTGTTTTCTAATTAGTGTGTATTTAGATTAAATACTTGATTTTATTAAATACACATTAATTATTTGTCAAATAAATTATTTGACATGTGTTCCAAATATATGTATTATGGAATATTTAATGTAAATATGATACATGTATTTAGATATTTGTATTAAGTAATTGTCTAATTATTTAATTGTTAAATAATTAGAATTATTTAATATGTTTATTTTTATCATTATTAAGCTTTTAAATGGCTAATTTTGATTGGTGCACATGTAATTTTTTCTTTTTGAAAATGGTAGTAATTTTGACTTTGAATTCTTTTAATTTGATTAAAAATTTGAAAAAATCAAAGTTACCATTTTATCCCTGTTAGTGCTCCTAGAACATTCCAATGATCTATAAGTCATGAGACATGTGTGAATATTCAAAGAAGTTGCGGAAATAGACTTACATTGAATGGTAGAGATTTCAAAAATTTGTGTGTTGATTTTGAAGCTCCAAGCTTTGTATGTTGAATCCAACTCTATGATGAGTTTCCCTATCACCTTTGTTAACTCCTTAAGTGCTAGCTTTGATTAATTTTGAAACAAAATCAAATAGAGGAGATGAGGAAGCTCACGTCCATTTCTAGGGTTTGTGACTTGTGTGTTATGTCTTGGAAGAGAGAGAGAGTTTTGGGTAAAGGCATCACTTTTTACCAAAACTTAGTAGTTGGGGTCTTGGTTTCACAAAACCAAAACCAAATGGTTGAAAAGCAAGTGGTAATGGCTTAAATGCCAACCACTCTCTTAACTACCACTTCACATGTGTGGCATGTGTGAAGTGGGCCCCACCTCTTTGAATTGAAAATTCAAAAGGTCTCTACGAATTTTTGTTTTGGCTCGGATCCGTTTAATCCGACTAAACGAATTTTTCGTTGTTAAATAATTAAATTTAATTTAATTAAATAACGATGCCTCGCAAATAAATTACGAATGACGTTTACGAATTAATTCTAAATTAATCTGTTCGCTCGTATTAAAGTCCAACTTTAATTTCATATTGAAATCTAATTCCAATTAATATATCTGATATATTAATTTTAGCCCAAATAAATAAATTAAATAGAAAAATCCAATTTAACTATTAAATTTATTTTACCGATCAATTCCAAATTAATCATGTTCTCTCTCTTCCGAACCCATTTAATCCCAGATTAAATAATGCCTCAATTAATCCCAGATTAATTTTCTCTCTCTTAATTAATCCCAGATTAATTCTAACCGAGTTAACTGTCATCGGTGAATCTTTGGGAAGCGACCCAAGAGATCCATGGATATGTTGGCAGTAAATCCGGTCGCCAGACTATCCGATCATGTGCGTACCTCGTACCACGTTCCTACCGATTTACAAGACATGGTTGGATTCTAGGAAAGCACCGTGCCTACCCAATTCTCCAGAAATATTCTTTAAGGAATATATAATCTTTTTCAAGCGTAGTATACATAGTATTGCGTATTGCGATCTAGTATCGGATGTCACATGCAAGGCCTGGGGCTTGAATAGTGTCTGCCCCGTACGAAGCATATATCGGATAACAAGCAACTAGTCTCTTTAATCGGATAATCATGACCTTGTCATATTATCCCGATGGTTGCAACACATTAGAGTACCAGTTTTGTATGCCTGCATGATCATCATCTCCATATGACTGAAGTGATACTTCCATCTTGACATCACACCCAATACACTAAGATTCTCAATAAACCCAGAAGAGCCGTACACAGAACCTGTAAAAGTCTCGGACGACCAGAACTAAAACGTATCGATTGTCGCAAGTACTAGCGATGCAAGTCTCAGGTTAAGACCAAATACACCTACCCTGAATCGGATTCCCATAGACACATAGCCATACTACCAATGGGATTCTGAGGGGTCTATCCAGAGCGAATCTGTTTCCGTACCATCGGTAAACAGAACCTCATATTACACTCGCATGAGTATCCAATACCCAAATATATGAGAACTATGTCGTTACGCTTCCATAACACGCACAAGTGCAATACTAATCTATTCCGCATTATCGATGTCCAGTCTCGATAATACTACAACTAGGGATATTTAATGATTAAACCTTTGTGGATTGATATCGTCTCATATCTTATAATCCGGAACTAATTATAAGGACTTTTATCATTAATATATTAAAGTAATCTAATTACGAAATGATAAAATACAATTTCCATTGTCACATAGTTAATTTGTACAAAAACCACAATTTCTTGTACAAAAACCACAATTTCTTTTACAAATAGTGACGCTATGGGTCATAATTGTCCAACAATCTCCCACTTGGCCTATAGCCAGTCACTCAAGCATCTAACACCTGAACTATGTACATGTCGCTCAAACTTTTGCTGAGGAATAGCTTTCGTCAGCGGATCTGCAATGTTGTCATCTGATGCGACCTTCTCGATATTCACATCGCCACGATGTATGATCTCACGAATCAGATGGAAACGTCAAAGAACATGCTTGGATCGTTGATGAGACCGCGGTTCCTTAGCCTGCGCTATAGCCCCGTTATTGTCATAATACAATGGAACGGGCTCAGCTGCTAACGGAACTACTCCTAATCCAATTAGAAATTTATGGATCCAAACTGCCTCTTTTGCTGCTTCAGCTGCAGCAATATACTCTGCTTCTGTTGTTGAATCGGCAATAGTCTCTTGCTTGGAAGATTTCCAGCTTACTGCTCCGTTGTTCAAATAAAATATGTACCCGGATTGCGACTTACAGTCGTCTTTATCGGTTTGGAAAATTGCATCGGTATACCCAGTTACCTCAAGTTCTCCATCTCCATAGATTAAGAAAGCACCCTTAGTTCGTCTAAGATACTTAAGGATGTTATTAACCGTCATCCAGTGACCATCACCTGGATCGGCCTGATAGCGACTTCACATGCTCAAAGCATACGAGACACCAGGTCGCGTATATATCATGGCATACATGATCGATGCGACTGCCGAAGCGAATGGGATCTGACTCATGTTGTCTCTCTCATCTTGAGTTTTAGGACACATGTCCTTAGATAAAGTGACACCATGTGACACTGGAAATAGTCCCCTCTTGGACTGATCCATGTTGAATCTCTTCAACATTTTATCAATGTACGTGCTCTGGGAGAGTCCAAGCAGCTTTCTAGATCTATCCCGGTAGATTTTTATTCCTAGAATAAAGGCTGCTTCTCTCAGATCTTTCATTGTGAATTTTAATGAAAGCCAAGCTTTCACCGATTGTAGCATGGGAATGTCATTGCCCATAAACAATACATCATCAACATAAATGACAATGAATGTTAGTGTGCTCCCACTAACCTTCTTATATACACAAGGATCATCATCGTTTTGAATGAAATCATATTCTTTTATGATCTTATCAAAACATTGGTTCCAAGAACGCGATGCTTGCTTCAATCCATAAATGGATCGATTTAACTTGCAAACCTTATTTGCATGTTTCAGTACGACAAAACCGTCAGGCTGTTGCATATAAACATCCTCCAAAAGGTTTCCGTTAAGGAAAGCGATTTTTACATCCATCTGCCATATCTCGTAATCGAAATATGCAGCAATAGCAAGCATAATCAGAATAGATTTAATCATGGCAACAGGTGAAAATATTTTGTCATAATCGACACCATGTCATTGACGATACCCTTTCGCTATAAGCCTAGCTTTGTACGTTTGTATGTTGTCATCCATGTCAGTCTTCTTCTTGAAGACCCATTTGAAACCAATAGGTTTTATGCCTTCTGGTGCATCAACCAGTGCCCAGACATGGTTGGTATACATGGAATCCATTTCGGATTTCATGGCCTCTTGGCATAAGGCGGAGTCGATACCTTGTATCGCTTCCTCATACGTAGCCGGCTCATTATCCTCAATGAGATTAATATCTACATGAGGTGAGATCAGAAACCCATACCTCTCAGGTTGTATTCTGACTCTCTTTGATCTACGTGGTTCTTGTGTATTAGAAGATTGTGGTACAATTTCATCTCTGATGGACTGTTCATGTTCCGTTTGGGAATCAGTGCCAGGAATAATATTACTCCGATTTTCATCGAGTTCTACTTTCCTCCCACTTACCACTGTATTTAGGAATTCTCTTTCGAAGAAAACCGCATGTAAAGCAACAAATACTTTCTTCTCTTGTGGGTTGTAGAAATAATATCCTTTGGTTTCCCTAGGATAACCTACAAATAGACACTTATCTGATTTGGGTTCTAGTTTGGTATCATCCAAACGTTTAACGTATGCCAAGCATCCCCAAATCTTCAGGAATGAGAAACCCGGTTTCTTTCCTGTCCATATCTCATACGGAGTCTGTTGAACAGACTTTGACGGAACTTTATTCAAAATAAGTATTGCAATGTTCAATGCATATCCCCAGAAGGAAATAGGTAGCTCTGTGCGACTCATCATCGACCTTACCATATCCAACAAAGTTCGGTTTCTCCGTTCGGACACACCGTTTAATTGAGGTGTTCCGGGAGGAGTCCACTATGAAAGAATACCATATTCTTTCAAGTAATCAAGAAACTCATTGCTTAAGTATTCGCCACCACGGTCCGACCATAATGTCTTAATACTTTTACCGGTCTGTTTTTCTACTTCGTTTCGAAACTTTTTGAATTTCTCAAAGGTTTCCGACTTGTGTCTCATTAGATACACATAACCATAACGCGATGCATCATCCCTAAGGTTACAAAGTATTCATATCCACCTCTAGCCTGGCTAGACATGGGCCCAGATACGTCACTATGAACGAGGGCTAACAGTTCGGTGGCACGTACACATTTACCGCTAAAAGGTGTTTTAGGTAATTTGCCTAATAAACAAGATTCGTAGACGTCATATGAATTTGGATCAAATCTGTCCAAGTACCCACTTTTCGAAAGTGTGGACATACGAGTCTTGTTAATGTGTCCTAGACGATAATGCCACAGATAAGTTTCATTTGTATTACTCAATTTGAGCCTTTTGTTTGTCATATTATATGTTTGAGATTCATTTATATTCAAAATATAAAGACCATTATTAGCATCAGAAGAACATATCTCAAAATCATCTTTATAAACAAAACACCCAGTGTTTCGGAATACAAAAGTGTACCCATATTGGGTCAAATAAGATACAGAGATAATGTTTCTAGTCAAACTAGGTACATAATAAACTTCTGATAATGTAAGTACATGCCCCGAGGGCAGTTCCAAAATATAGGTCCCAACAGCCAAAACGGCGACCCTAGTCCCATTTCCAACTCGGAGGTCGATCTCTCCTGAAGTCAGTCTTCTGCTAATCTGCAGATCATGCACATCATTACATATATGAGTACCACATCCAGAATCAAAAATCCAATTTTTAAAACTAGAAGTAGACATGTTTATCTCAATAACAAACATACATGAAGCCGGTGCCTTGCCCGCTTTCTTATCTTTCATCTGCGCCTTGTATTCACGGCAGTCACGTTTCCAGTGACCCCGTTTTCCACACTGCAGGCAGACATCTTGGGATTTATCCCTTGCCTTCCCAGAAGACTTTGACGATTTGGCCTTGCCATTCTTCTTCTTCTTCTTTACACCTCCAGTCGCCTTGGGCCAAGCCCTCGGAGACTGAGATGTTGAAGTGAAATGCGCCTCGCGCTTTCTGCCCTTCATAAGCTTTTTCTCTGATTCTTTAAGCATAGCCATCAACTCTCCAAGAGTATCTTCTTGGTTCAACATATTTTAGTTCATGATGAACCCGCTCCAGCTATCGGCCAGAGACTGTAAGATCAAATCTATGGAAGTCTCAACCTCGAAGACTATGCCTAACTGTCTCAGATGTTCGATGTTAGCAATCATCTGTGACACATGATGCTCAACAGATGTACCCTCTGCATGCGAGAGCGAAAGAGCTTCTTCTGGAACTCATACTTTTGCGACCTAAGGTTAGATCGGTGAAGGTCCTTTAATTTCATAATCATCTCATAGGCATCCAATCCCTTCTTCTGACGACGAAACTACGGGGTCATTGCAGCAAGCATGACGGATTGAGCAATTGAGTTGTCATCGCTATGAGTCTTCCAAAGCTCAAGCTCAAGCGGCTGCTCATTTCCGGGCTTAAGCCCGAGAGGTCTCTCTATCGTATAGATCATTCTCTCAGCCCCTAGGACAATCCTGAGGTTCATATCCCAGTCAGAAAAGTTCAAACCATTAAAGAAATTCTCGCCCATGATAATGTCCCTACCTCTGATCTTTCCAGCCATCTTAATTGCACTAGTCAAACTATTCAATTAACGATATTTGGGTACAGTCCAATTGTTACAAGAAAATAATAGAATATTAGTCCAACTAATAAATACATAAAATGACGAAATAATTTGAAAGCGCAATATGCCAAGTATTTGAACGAAATTAAAAATTCAATACTGGCCTCCCACTATTTTTCGGCGAGCCTCTAACCCTCTGTTGAGTACTCGGGAAGCCTACTTTCCTAGTGGGCTAGGATCCCGTTAAATAACATACAACCTTGACTTTGGCCAACAAGCTGTATGATATTTAACTAGGTAGATCTCTAATATCAATTGGATCTCATCCAATTCCTAGATCCGGTAGGTGGACCTCCAAGTCCGAAACATATATACAATATATATGCCAATATATCCAATATATTTTCCTAACCTTTTCCTCTGAATCAACTAAGCCTTGGCTTTGGCTCAACAAGCTTAATGATTCCAGTTAAGCGAGATCCATTGACTTTGGAAAGTTTCGTAATCGATGTCGATGAACAAGAAGTGATATTGACTTTGGCCAATAAATCACAACTTGGCCAAGATATACGATATGGAACAAAGCCTTCATGATTCAAACACATTCGCGATGGACAAAGGTCTTGACTTTGGCCAACAAACCAATGCCAATCTTGGATCTTGAGAATGAATCACTCAATGGAAGGAAAACGATTAATATTTGTTGAGGGTTTTTCGCGTAATCGACAACCAATTAATTATCTTTGATTAGGTCTCATCATACACCCTTAAGCATGCATTCTAAAAGCATAATAAGGCGCGATAAATAAATTAAAAATGATGTACGGATGGATATCTCACAAATTGTTCCTAGAACAAATCACTCTCTTTCCTCTCCCCGGCTAGCACTATTCTAACTTCTACCCAATTACATAATACATCAAAGAAACCTCATTAACATTGAGGGGAATTGGTGAGAAGAGAATTACAAAGAATCGAGAGATAAAGGCTGGACACGCAGGTCCAATTAATAAATTCTAAAATTATTACAACAATTTCCAAAATTGCCCTCACCCTTCTAATATCCATCTGATATTCATTATCCATACAACACATCTATGTATTCACACAAAGCATGTTATTCAATCAATCTAATCCAATTAATTAATCTTTGAATTAATGACCATCCAATGTTCAAACAACGATTTGATTTACGCGAGTCCAACTCGTTTAAGAATAAATACTCAAAGTACATATTCTTGAATTATATCGAACTATAATTTTAAATCCAATTTAATTTGTATTCAATAATAATTCCAATTTAATTCCAAATTAAATACTTACACTTATTTATGTGCCTTAAAGAGTTGGATTCCAAATCCAATCTTAATGGGTCTCAAAGGCCCAATAACATCCAATGCCATTTTAATTAAAGTCCAATGGGCTTTTAATTAATTTTTAAGGCATGGGCTTTGGCCATAATGGATCAAACCCAAAATGCCAAGGCCCAAATAGGAATCACCCTATTGCCAAAAAATCAATTTTGGCCCATTAGGCCCAATTAAATTTTTAAAGGCCCAAGTGATATATTTGGACTTTATGGAAATGGTTTTGGGCCCAATTGGATCCAACCCAAATGTCCAAAACCAAACTTAGTTTAACCAAGCCCATTAAGCCCAAATACAACACTTTTAGCCCAATTCAAAATTAAAGGCTTATTAATACAATTACCATATTCCAAATATCACAATTATTTTAATTAAAGTGTATAAGCCATAATTAATTAATTAAACTAATATTTCCAAAATACCAATTAGACTAATTAATCATGCTTTAATTAATCAACTTATGTTCAACACAAATTGAAGCAAAACATCTCATTTCATGTTTATCATGCTCATTGTAATTTAACATAATCTATACCGATTTTGATTTCAATCTAATTAAATCAACAATCAACATACATATCATGCATTAAACGCATCAAATGGTCTAAAAATCAAAAAATAACAATGTGCAGTCCATAGGGGTATTCGGCCAAGCTAAGTAATTTTGAGATTTTTGATCCAATCAATTTTTCTCAAATCTAATCATGCATAACTCTAAGTTATCATAATCTAAGCATACCCAAACAATCAATTTGAAGAAATCATGCTCAAAACATAAAAACCCCAAATTAAATTCTCAAGAACCCTAGAAAAATCATGCTTAAAATTGGCTCATTATACCATTGTTAGTGTTCCTAGAACATGTCAATGATCTATAAGTCATGATACATGTGTGAATATTCAAAGAAGTTACGGAAATAGACTTACATTGAATGGTAGAGATTTCAAAAATTTGTGTGTTGATTTTGAAGCTCCAAGCTTTGTATGTTGAATCCAACTCTAGGATGAGTTTCCCTATCACCTTTGTTAACTCCTTAAGTGCTAGCTTTGATTAATTTTGAAATAAAATCAAAGAGAGGAGAGGAGGAAGCTCACGCCCATTGTTAGGGTTTGTGAGTTGTGTGTTATGTCTTGGAAGAGAGAGAGAGAGAGTTTTGGGTAAAGACTTTCACTTTTACCAAAACTTAGTAGTTGGGGTCTTGGTTTCACAAAACCAAAACCAAGTGCTTGAAAAGCAAGTGGTAATGGCTTAATGCCAACCACTCTCTCAACTACCATTTCACATGTGTGGCATGTGTGAAGTGGGCCCCACCTCTTTGAATTCAAAATTCAAAAGGTCTCTACGAATACTTGCTTTGGCCCGGATTCGTTTAATCTGACTAAACAAATTTTCGCCCAAATAATTTGTTCGCTCATATTAAAGTCCAACTTTAATTTCGTATTGAAATCTAATTCCAATTAATATATCCGATATATTAATTTTAGCCCAAATAAATAAATTAAATAGAAAAATCCAATTTAACTATTAAATTTATTTTACCGATAAATTCCAAATTAATCATGTTCTCTCTCTTCTGAACCAATTTAATCCCAGATTAAATAATGCCTCAATTAATCCCAGATTAATTTTCTCTCTTTTAATTAATCCCAAATTAATTCTAATCGAGTCAACTATCATCGGTGAATCTTTGGGAAGCGACCCAAGAGATCCCTGGATATGTTGGAAGTAAATCCGGTCGTCGGACTATCCGATCATGTGCGTACCTCGTACCACGTTCCTACCGATTTACAAGACATGGTTGGCTTCTAGCAAAGTATTGTGCCTACCCAATTCTCCAGAAATATTCTTAAAGGAATATATAATCTTTTTCAAGCGTAGTATACATAGTATTGCGTATTGCGATCCAGTATCGAATGTCACTTGCAAGGCCTGGGGCTGGAATAGTGTCTGCCATGTACGAAGCATATATCAGATCACAAACAACTAGTCTCTTTAATCGGACAATCATGACCTTGTCATATTATCCCGATGGTTGCAACACATTAGAGTACAGTTATGTATCCATACGTGATCATCATCTCCATATGACTGAAGTGATACTTCCATCTTGACATCACACCCAATACACTACGATTCTCAATAAAACCAGAAGAGGCGTACACATAACATGTTAAAGTCCCGGACGACCAGAACTAAAGCGTATCGATTTTCGCAAGTACTAGCGATGCAAGTCTCAAGTTAAGACCAAATACACCTACCCTGAATCGGATTCCCATATACACATAGTCATACTACCAATGGGATTCTGATGGGTCTATCCAGAGCGAATTTGTTTCCGTACCATCGGTAAACAGAACTTCTTATTACACTCGCATGAGTATCCAATACCCAAATATATGAGAACTATGCAGTTACGCTTCCATAACACGCACAAGTGCAATACTAGTCTATTTCGTATTATCGATGTTCAGTCTCGATAATACTACGACTAGAGATATTTAATGATTAAACCTTTGTGGATTGATATCGTCTCATATCTTATAATCCGGAACTAATCATAAGGACTTTTATCATTCTTATATTAAACTAATCTAATTACGAAATGATAAAATGCAATTTTCATTGTCACATAGTTAATTTGTACAAAAACCACAATGTCTTTTACAAATAGTGATGCTATGGGTCATAATTGTCCAACAGTCCCATGGAAGTCGGTCAACCCTAAGTATAAATGGGTTTAAGTTTTCATTTGCTTCAACTTTTTGGCTTCAAAAATATATTAAAAGGAGATTTGTGAAGAAAGTCTTGAAAATTAAGGTAATTTCATATTTCTCTTTACTTGAAAATTGTTTCCATGCCTTTAGACTTTAACATATGATGTTGTTATATTTTCTCTATTCCCTTGGGTTTGTAATAAGTTTGTTTGAAGCATGAATGAAAGATGTTAGCATGTGTATTTAGTAAAGAAAGCTTATTAAACTTTATTAAGCTTACTTTTGGTTATTTGATAACTTGGTAGCCATTCTAGAGTTTCTTAGACACTCATAAATGACCTAGAATTGTTCTTGAGTTGTTTCATGGTGGTGAGACTTGTTTGGTGCAGTAAGGATTGAATTAAAGTGTTGAATTTTATTAATTTGGTGTTAATTGGCCAATTGAAAAATTTTGAGAAATTATGGTTCATAACCCTCTCCAAATTTGGGGTTTTTAATATATGTGTTAACTAATTATGTATATATGATACATATTAATTTTGGTGTTGATTGGACTTGATCTTGAATGGTTTTGAACTAATTTGGACTAAAGTGCAATTCTTGGAAACTTGAGGGACCTCTCGGCAATTTAGGGAAAATTGTTTTCTTGAATTTAAATTTGTATTTTCATGTATAAGACAAGTATAGATCATTTTGGTAGTGATTTGGAATCACCTAATTGTGTATTTGACAAATTAGGACTAAAATGATCAAAATGTAAAGTTTTAGGGTATTTCCGTATTTACTGAAAAATCTGAAAAAAATTTCAGAATTATGTTTTTAATGTATATTTGATGTACAAATCATTTTGGTTATGATTGGAAATCACCTAGGCTTGTTTTGAACAACTTATGACTAAAATGATTAAAATGGAAAGTTTTGGGGTCTTATGATAATTTACTGAAATTATGATTTCGGGATTAAAGTTTCTGTTTTTTGAGTAATGAGCGATTAAACTAAATAAATTTATTTTAATTACCCAAGAAAAATTAAAGAAATGAGAAAATTTGATTTTCCCGCATTCCGCTGCGTAACCCGAATAGTTTGCCCAAAACCCCAACAATGCCAGGGTATGATTTCATTTCCTTACCCGAACATTCCTGTCAGGAATCCATATTACAAATTTCACTAAAGAACGAATGATTCTATTATACTGTCTGCTGGAGGGATATACCATTGATGTTAGTGGGCTGATATCGACCAACATAGCTTGGGCAGCACGTTCAACACAAACTGGCCTGCTATATTGCAGCCTAATTGCAAACCTATGCACGTGGGCCAGGGTGTCCATGGACCATAGGGAAGAGATGATGCAGCCCACCACTGCATTGATTGCTCGAATCATCCAACAACTCCAAGCAAAAAGGCATGCTCATGTCGGGTCATCCTCATCAGCACTTGTACTACCACAGCAACCTCAACCAGCGCGAAGACCATCGCGATCTCGCTCCATATCACAATGAGTAGATCAATTGGAATCTCGGGTCGATTACATCACTCAACTGCTTCAGCAAATGGCACATCATCAAGGAATGAGTGATGATCAGATTCTAACATATCCAAGCGATAACAGCGAGAAGGATGAGGAAACTGAGGATTGAAAATTCACTGTAACATTGTTCCTTTATAACGCATTGAGGACAATGCTAGGTTTAGATTTTTGGGTGAGGTTGTTTATGTTTATTTATTTTCTCCGTCAATTTTTTTGTTCCTGCATATTTTTTATTCTCTGCATGTCGTGTGTTTTGCATGTTTTGTGTGTTTATTTTTTACATGCTTTATTTTAAACAAAAAAAAAATTGATTAAAAAATGAAAAAATATATAGTCTAATGATGAGATTGATTGTCTTAGTAAAAAGTTCTAGGAAAAGATAAATGTTTATTTCACTTTTTTCATATACTTTGAACCTAATATCTAGGTCAGACTCATATGCACTTAAAAAAATAGTTCTGTAGCATTTAGATAATAAGGAATTGACAAAGTGACTAGTTAAAATAATCAGTGGTTGATGAATGACCGTTTTCCTGAATATCACTTTTTGTCTGCAGTTATTTTTTATGTGAGGAATGATGAAATTTTTTTGTGTATATTAATAAATAACATCTAATATCCGAGTAATTAAGTCTGTATGGATGTCTTAACACATAGTGCCCTAAAGCCAACTGGTTTGGGAGTCACTGGCCCAAAGCTCGCTACATGGATTAAAGATGTTATAAAAAAAAAGACATATGAGATCCGGGTAATTAAGTCTGTAGGGGTGTTTTAACACCTAATGCCCTAAAGTTAACTGGGAGTCACTGGCCCAAAGCTCGCTATATGGATTAAAGATGTTATAAAAAAAATTCATCATATACCTCACTTTGCGCAGATTGTATTAGACAGAACAATTTTAGATAGTCAGGTTGGTTTGACCCATTAACTACTTAGAATTGAGACAAACTCACCTAGTTAATAACTTAGAGTCGAAGCTGTTTACAGAGCTATTCTCACACACACTCAGAGTCTGATTTAGATACTTTGCTCAAAGGAAAGGATATTAGTTGTAATATGCATTTTGAAGATTCCTTTAACTTTGTTTCTAGACATTCTCTGAGGACATTGTATATATAGCTATTATTTTCTTTTATTTTATTTATTTCTTTTTCTTTTTGACTTTTTGCTTTTGTGTGCATTAGATTGACGTTTGTGGTTATCGTCACTGTAAGCCCTTACGAGACTACAACTCGTCCACTAGAGACATATAGGGGTTTAAAGACTTGTTGCATACGCTAAATGCAACCGTGATCCCTACGAAAGTGTCTTAGTTTAATTGTATTTTTAAAGTTTTTTATTTTATTTTGTTGTTTTGCTCGAGGACTAGCAAAATATTAGGTTTGGGGGTGATGAGCGAAAAATATATCACTATTTATCGCCCATTTAACCTAATATTTTGTATGATTTCTTGATTTTTATGAATGTTTTGATGTGTTTTTTGCTATTTTGCAAATAAATAAAGATTTGGATCTGAATGGAATCAACTTGGGGCTAAAACAGCGAAAAAACTGACAAAATGGCAAAATCGTCATTTACGCATCGCGACGCATAAACCTTCGACATCGCGACTGCTTTTGCGCCGGCCACGTGTCAACATCAGATAAATCTTGCTATCATACGCACTTGCTAACATGCGCCTGCCTCATGTCAACATCAGAGCAAACCTGCTATCATACGCCGGATACGTGTCACCATGACGTCAGCACAATAATTCACTCTGCCGACACGCGTCATTACTTACGTCAGCATCGCGACGTGCAAAACTTCACACGTCATGACATCGAGCCAATAATTTTTACCGACAATCACGTGTCATCATCTCAGCAAAGCGCGTACATGCGTCACAAATCGACGGCGCATCGCGACGCATAGACCTTTACACGTCGCGACGCGTGGACCGAAAATTTGCCTATAAATTCAACTTGATTTCATTTAGAATTTTCATACTTTCCTGAGGTTCCTAATAGGGGATTAAGGATTGTATCTTGTTTGTTTAAGTTTTTGTAATTTAAATTATGTATTTTTATTTCCAGTAATAGTAGTAGTCTATTTACTTTTCATTTCTTTTATGTTTAGTAGTTAAATTTCCGTTGGGGGATGGGTGAAGTTTTTATTATTATAGTTTTAATTAATCTCCCTTAATTATAATATATAAATTATCTTAAAATCTGACTTAATTGGATACCGCCTCTATGGTCAGTTGGACTTAATTAAATTGATTTTAATCTGACTAAACTGGATACCGCCTTTATGACCGTCGGTTGGAATTAATTCAAAATCTGACTTAATTAGGATACCGCCTTTATGGTCGGTTGGTAATATCATGAAAATTTATATATTATAATAATGGAGATTTCTAAATTAGAAATGGTATAAGTGGATCCCTAACCCTAGCATTTTATTTTTATTCTAGAGAAGTGATGAAATACAATATTTACATGTTTAATAATTGATTTAATTATATTATGTTTAATACTTTAGTTTGTTAATTGATTCTTAAGTTTAATGCTTCTTGTTGTCTGATCACCAATAAGATTGATAGGGTAAACTTAAATGAACTTGGAAATGAGATTTTAGATTTCGGCCTTAGATTCAATAACTCATTATCTCACCTTAGGGCATAGTGACCCTTAGGTAGATTTCCTTCTAGGATAGACATATACATGTGGGGCGGGGGTAGCCACAATTGGAACTTGAACTTAATGAATTTAGATAACTTGGTTAACATAGACATATGATTAATTGGGTTATTCTGGGTGTTTGCATCTGACCAACAGAAGAGACTTTTGCATATTTTCGTGTTCCAGGTTAACAAACCGATTTATTACACATATATAAGAGAATCAATTCAACTTTATAATAATATTGTGTGGAATCACAACCCTAGATGTTTGTCTCTTTTGTTTATTTTCCTTAGTATTTTCTTTTGTGTTTTTACTTAATTATTTATTTAGCAAATCCACATTTAACCAACCAATCAAACAATCATTCACTTCTCCCTTTAATTAGATATATGTAAATAAATAGTATCAATAATTAATAACAACAATGGAAATTAAGTCCTCGTGAGATCAATATTTTTATACTACTTGAGCGATACGTGCGCTTGCGTTACGTATGTGTTTACCACCGATCACCGACCTTGAGATGTGCGGGGGCTCAGGGCATTATACCCACGGGATGGAAAGAAATATATATCCCTGGTGCCGGGACGAGCAGTTTTACCCATAGAGGATGGGATAGGTTTCCATGAGCTTCGTTAACTCCTTCTGTGACATCTTAGAATCGAGCTCGATGAGGTCGTATCTCCTACGACGTAGGGGATTTGCAGTACTCCCATAGGAACAACTATCTCAATATATGGCCCTTGTTCTGGGTCCGCACCAGTCTCGTTCCCCGTGGCCTATCACACAATCACGACTATACCTATCAGTTCATCAACTCGGGCTTCACCCGCTTGGGCACCCGCTATTGTAACCTCTCGACCCAAGGTGGACACTCGAGACGTCTTCAGAAACCTTGAATAGCAAGCAACGACCTTTGTGATGCTCGATGGTTCGTTCATCGTGTTGAGGACTGGGATAGGAGGGGAGCCCAAGATGTCAGGTTCGTCCCCACTTCCAACATAATGAGAGCGATGTTTTCGACCAGATATCTACAGAGACGAGATCGTATGGTTAGTAGGGGATATAACGAGCAACTTGCTACTGATGAGATCGCTAAGATAATAGCTCTAGCGCCCTAAAGTTAATATTTTCAGGTCGTTGCTATTCTAAACGCCCTAATCCTAGAATGTCTACGTGACCAAAATACATCACTAGCTCATTCAAAAGTCCAAAAACACAAGATCCAACTACTGCAACACTACCATAAAGATAAAAAAACCTTATTTCCTATGAATTTAGTCAAGAACAACATAGCAAAGAGCACATTCCAATAGTATAATGCAGCATTCAATCTTAGCAAATAGCGCAAGAAAACAACAATCATAATGAAAAATGGAAGGTTTGGAGTACTTACGATGAATGTAGACCGATAAAATGCTTGTGACGGTGACCAGAACAGTTGACGACGATGACGAGAGAGATGAATGAGAGTGGTTTCGGTTTCAAAGGTTTCTATTGAAAGAAAAAGTACAAAAATGATTCCTTATAACATATTCCACCTTATATATAGCAGCTCGCCCCAGTCGTTGGATCCAAATGATGAACCGTCTTCAATTATCAACAGTCAGGGATTTTGCAATCACGCCTCCTCGAACGAAGTGAATAATTGATGACAGCCCCAAGCATTAAATACGATAAGACAATTGTCTCCACCTGAAGTGATGCACGACGTGCTCGAAAGCTGTCACCCCTCAAAACAACCTACAACTTATTTGCTACATTGAGGCTCGTTATAATCAATCTGTGGGACGCCCTTAAGCTCGTTGATCATGTTATCAAGCTTTCGCCACGCCAAAAGCTTGTCAGAAGCCGGGGGCTAATATTATGGGTAAAAAGAGCTTAAGGACAAAACATGCACAATCAAGTGAAACATGCCCACTAATGTAAAAAGCCCACAGGTGAGGAGTCCAGCTCGCGAGGCTTGATACCAATATGAGCTCGCACATCATGAGACGCCACCGTCGACCTCATTGAAGTCACCCGGGACACAATCTTCCCTTAGAGCTTCTACAATATCAGCACATCCCAAGATAAAGCTCGCAGAACGCATGTCATACGACTTGTAGATCGAGAACAACATATTCTCAAGAAACCAAGATCGTAGCTTGCAGACCGTTATCATGCGACCCGAAGGCTACATGGAGCTCATAACAACCTCGAGAGTCCAATAAAAGGAGTTGAATCACCTATAGACGGCTGAATCACCAGAAGCTTCTCCCTTCAATTTAAAATGATATTAAATCTCAATAAATCATGGAAAATTATTTCCAACGATTGTCTCCAACGGTTAGGGGTGCTCATAGGGTCGGGTCGTGGGACCTGACCCAGTCGGGTTTGCAAAAATAAAAAAATTACTTTCGAGTCAAACCCGACCCGACCGACCCACAAACTCGGGTCGGGTCACATGTTTAATACAAAAAAAAAATCAAGTTTGACCCGACTAATATGCGATAAAGGATTTTTCATTTTTCCTTTCTAGTTATTTTATCATAATTTAATTTAACTACAAATCTTATCAAAATTATATCATAAAAATATATATTATGTATTTTTCCGACCCGACCCGTATTTTTTTTTACCCGACCTGCGCGGGTTCCAATTTAAAATTTTGGATTTCGAGTCATTCAACCCGACCAGGTTCAAATTTTTTTTAAAAATCCGACCCGACCCAACTTGTGAACACCCCTACCAACTGTTACCATATTTACTATTGTAACGCTCCCCCCAACACTATAAAGATAAGAGAGATTCACTGTGTGGGAGAAAAAAATATTAAGAAACTCTGCCGAATCAAGACAGATTTGTAAATTCTTGAAAGTTCATAAGCACCATTAATAAAAATTGACCCGTTTGACATAGGCCTTTTGATTTGCCACGCCACGTAATCAAATTTTACTTGCAAAAATTTCTACTGCTAGAAAAAGAGAGAGAAAAAGATTTAATCAGGCCATAAAAAAATTACATAAATTCTTGAAAAATAGTATGTCAAAATAATATCTGAAATTATTAAAAATTGTCGTGACTTGCAAGTTACAACAGACCATTTCTTCTGGCATTGATAGAAAAGTGATTAATATGGCATATCTAATATAAATGAGACATTAATAAAAAGTAAGTGAAATTAACTTAAAATTAATAACTGAACTCAAGTTTAGAACCATCTCCAAGCAATTTACAATAATATTCTTCAAAATACATATGCCAAACAAGATAAAATTTGCGGGTCATGGGTTGTTTAACAATCTGATTTCTCTGATGTAAGCAATTCCTTTGCTGCTTCCAAATCTGGAAGCACAATTGCTCCAGAATTTCTCCAATTCTGAGCATCCGGTGTTTTAAACCTATCTAGAAGTAATGCATGCATCCCCACACTCTTTGCTGGCACATAGTCTTTGCGAAAGCTATCTCCAATGTGCAAAGTTTCCTCAGGTGCAATATTTCCAGCTCTTTCAAGGGCAATCTCATAAATCCTAGGATTAGGTTTCTCGATGCCTTCAAGACCAGAAAACACACCAAAGTCCCACTCGGTCCCCTAAAATGTTCAGTACATGAGGGTGTTCTCAGGAAGCACGTTTACAATATAAATGTAAGGAAGACCAAAGCAATTGGTATAGTTCATGTAAGAACACCTAAACGCTTCCGCAAGTAGTTATTATCATGAGCATTTCAAAAACTTCTTGATGTAGCAGAATGGAAAATGTTTAGTATTTGTTTTTCTTTTACAGATATATAGCAACATGCCATTTAAACATGAATTTTTGAAAATTAATAGGACATTCAGACGAATTGCAGGTCCAACCAAGTCCAGTCAGTTCAAAACTGTGTTATGTAATTATAAAAAAGCAAAAAAAAAAAAAAAAAACAATAGGAATGAAAGATTCCATAAGATGTCACTCTGGGAGAAAAATAATAATCTTTTTACCTGGTTCAAACCTAAGGCTGGAAGAATTACATCTTGATAACGGTATTCTGAATCGCTAACAATCCCCACTTTCAGACCCTGTTCACGGGCCCATCTCAGGAATGGTTGAGAGTCTGGGAAGACTGTATAAGGTGCAGATGAACCAAAGGATGCATAAATGCGTCTAAATATCTTCTCAAATGTCTCCTCGTCATAATCATATCCTGCCTGTTAGTGCAACAAGAAATGGTGTCATGCAATCTGACAAGAAGATCATAGAACATATATGGATGCATGCATTGACACTAAAATTGTTTGCTTAATGCCATTAAAATCAGAGCACATATGTTTATCAATAAGAAGCCCCTACCCACCAGAACAAATCCAAGAGAGTGTCTTCAGTTCAGAGTGTGTGATGCAGCATGCAATAACAACGACAAGCTGATAGCGATGGTAATTGATAAGAAGTATACAAAAACTTAATTTAAAATGGGTTATTCATATGTTTTACCCTGACAAAGGAATCTCTGACACACGTCTTCCACCAGACAATGTTGGGCATTTTTGCTGCATGACCAAAACAGGGATAATTTTTGGCCATCTCTTTATATGCCAGTTTAAAGCCCTCATGGACCTGTTTGTAGTCAGGGCAAGGTAGTCCAACAGATTTGGCTGCCATGCAATAGTAGTCACCAAGCTCTCCTTTGTAAGCAATAAGAGTACCAGTAACATCCATAGTGATACAGCGTAATCTTGACAATAAAGCCATTGCAGCAAAAATCGTGCAGCAGATTTTCAAAATCACAGAAAATCGCAGTTGTAGAGTTTTCTGCTTGTCACGAATACGGTCTTTCTGTATAGTGGATCAACCGGTTTCTTCAGTGAATCTAACAACTTTCCATCTGCAAATTCAATGATGTCTGTCATTATCACACACAAAAAGAGATGATTATAATGCTATACAGCTATAACTTATAATTGTAATATAAACTTTAGTTTCTAATAAGTTCAATGTTTCAAGTAGTCAAGAATGTGGCCCAGGTCATAGAAACTCATTTACCATTTTACCATCTCTAATCCTGATTATTCTCAAGTTCCAAAGGGCAAAAGTAACACTGGAAACTCAAGATAATATAAGAAATAACAACTGAATTCCCAATTATAGATGGAAAAGATACACATCACCAAAATTAACTAGAGTGACAAGCTATCTAAACCTGCCACAATGAAACATTGACATAACTAAGCAGTCAATAAAATAGGCCAAAAGCAAGATGTTTATAATTAAAAATAAGAAGTAAATGAAAGAAATTCAGAATCAAATTATTGACCAACTGTTGAGTGTTGCAATGAAAAAACAAAGCATAAGGATATTCATTGGTCCATAACAGATTAATCACGAATCTCTTCATATAGTACCCTAAAATTTGTGAAATATCCACTATGTCAAAACCAATCAATGCACATTTACATTGATAAACACAGTAGTTAATAAAAGAAAAATAAATTGTAGGATACAATGTTAGAAACAAAATAAAAAGATCATATATGAGATAACCAAAAAACATCAACCAGCTTGTATGCCCAATTAAATTCTTGGAGCCTGATAAGCAATGCCGGGTCACACAAGAACCTTAACACTAACTAATTAGTGGAATGCTTCCCTCAGATGGGAAAAACAAATATATATGGTAAGTTGGTAACATGTTTTATAATAGAATTACTCTAGGAAAGCAAGAGGTAACCTTACCCTAAATGGAAAAATTATTAAGGTGGTGTTATTGTCAGAAAGAAAATAAATGAACCAAAGCAAACAACTTGTGAGTTGCTATGCAAGTGCAACTGCAGCTGGATGACGCCGGGCATTTGACCTAAAGGGTCATAAAATTATTACCGAGTTACAGTTGCCAAGCAAGAATATAACCTCACAAAAGCATTTTCCCCAAAAAAACCATTCAATTTACCAACTCCAATCAAAAGATAAAAGAACCCACAGCCCACACATACTAATCACATATCCTTATAATCACTTTCCTTCAATTGCAAATTGTCGAAGCATCAATTCAAACTGCTTCTTTGTAGACTTGAACTATGGCCCCTACTATAAGTTATGTTTTAAGACACAAACATCCTAATGACTTCATTTGGAGATGAAACTCAAAACATATTGTTCCCTCACCAAAATTTTAACAAACCTTCGGCTTAAGATATCGAGTCAGAATCTCAGAGTATCTTAATATCTTAAGAGTCAAATGACTAGTTTTTGCTTTAGGAAATACATGTTCCAGAATTTGAAATTATCGATACAATATAATTATAATAAGATAGAGTGAAGCACAGTTCCCTTCATGTCCAATGGTTTCTCTAATCTAGTTCGTTGGTGCACTTCCGTAACAAATTTTTAAATGTAATAAGGCGTTCATAGATATGATTTACAACTAAATGTAAAAACAAACAACCCACAAAAAAATTTTTAAAATAAAAATTGCTCATAAAAATCATTCCAGTTCATACGACATAAACGAGGCAAAATATTACTTGAACAAAGTGATAATCAGTCAATAAAATCAAAATTTTGATTCAATATAAGAAAATTATGAACATTGCAAAACAATGCTATCAATAACCCAATTCACCAAGAAAAAAATCTAATGAAATAGAATCGCCAGCAAAGACAACAACATATATATCAATATCAAGTATCAGCTCCCATAAATCAAATCAAAAGCTCTGATATTTTTTTTTTGGAAAAAAAAAAAAGATTCTAATAATTTCTTCATCATAAGAGGAAGAAAAACATGAGGAAAGTAACTAATTAACAAAGTTTTTTTAAAAAATGACAAAATGGCAATGCAAGCTGAAGATGAAATAAACCAAATTAAAGAGAAAAAACAAAAACCCATCAAGGGAAATGGAAAATAAGACATACCCAGAAGCTCAAATTGAAGAAAGATCGCCACCGGTGTTTTGTTTTGTTTTGTTAATTATTATTATTAGTTTTTTTTTTTTTTTTTTTTTTTTTTTTTTTTTTTTTTTTTTGGAGTGTATTAACACGCAAGCTTCAGCAACAAAGCAATTTCATGCTACCGATTCCCAAGTTATATAATAGACAATGAGAGAGAGAAATAGATCCGTTTATTCTTTTTTACACTATCGTCCTTCTATATTTCTATAATTACGTTAGTTCCCCTTTTAATTTTTAAACTTTTTCATCCGTCCTCACCTTCATCCCCTCTCTTAAAGGGAATGTATGTACATTATACACAACCAATAAATTCAGTTAGTTATTTTTTTTAAATGTTAATTAAAAAAAATTTAAAAGCTAAGAATTCTTTGTATAATATCAAGTGAATTTTTCCCTTACCAATAATGAATTTTAATTAAAAATATTCATTATTATAATTTTATTAAACTTTCCAGATATTTATATTTATATAGAGCAAACATATACTCCAATAATTTAGTTTTATGTTGATGATTTCTAGGGAAAATTTTTGAATTTTGAAAAACGGAGGTTTCAAATGTGTGTGCATGATATCGTTTTATATTTTGACTGAAGGGTAAATATGAATGAAACTTGATTGAAAAAGGATACTTATATAAAATACAAAAACAATAAGGGTGTTTAAAAAATAAACCAAAGCCCATTAAACAACCAAAACCGTGGACGCTTGCGGCTGGGCCAGCGGTATATCATAAAGACATACATAAATAGCAAAACCAGAAAAAAGTACCTAGTTTTTAGATTTATTTTATCTGGAATCATTATCTTATGTTTCATAAAACTTAATTTCTTTTTTATGTTTTGTTTTCGTATCAACTTAGATATTTCTCTACCTTTCTTGACATGTGACTGCATCATTTTCTCTCTTTTTTTTTTAAATCGAAACACTTAAAAATCTACTAATGATATACCCGAATCATCTTAATCGAGTTTCTTTCATTTTTTTTCTCAATCGGTACTAATTTAAGGGCGGAAGGTCCATAAATCCAGGCTACAGGCCCTGCAAAACAAAAAAAAAAAAAAATTATTGATAATATTGAAAATATCTTTTTATCGGATTTCTTAAAATATTACATATAAAAATAGTTCCGTTTATTTAATTACAAAGATGGTATTAAATGCAAATCTCTATTTATTTTATTGTTGTAACCAAAATTACTACCATAGATCATTATGTTTTATTTTTATTCTTTTCTACTAAATAAATCATTGAATTCCCCAAAATAGAAAATTTTTTTTTTTTTTTTGTTCACAAATTCCTTCTTTAGTTCAATATTTATGCCCCAAAAATAATCACATTTTCAACTTAGATTTGTTGATTTGATGTGTTTACATTTTGGGCCCTGCAACAAAATTACTACCATAAATCATTATGTTTTTTTTTTTTTTTTTTTCTATTAAATACATCATTCAAATCCCTAAAATAAAATAAATTTTGTGTTCACAATTTCCTTTTTTAGTTAATATTTCAGACTAAAATATCACATTTTCATTATATTTAAAATATCACATTTTGTGTTCAGAATGTATCTAAAGGCTATATTTATATGACTTAATTGGCGGCTCAAATCATTTCATTATAATCTAATGGCTGATAAAGAATCATTTCATTATAGAATCTCTATAAAATTGGCAATTATAGTTTACCAAACAAATTAAATAACAAAATCATTTTCAAATATCAATTGTAGGTTACCAAATAAATTAAAAATCAGAATTCTAAAATCTCTCTAAAAATGATAATGGTCAGTGTTTAAAAAAAAGTTGAGAAGCGCCGCCTCGAGGAGTCGCGTCGCCGCCTCGCGGTCACTGCGCGTCGAGGCGGCCGCTTCTTGCGATTTTTAAAGATCGGTCGCGTCACTGCGCGTAAGGCAATCCTTCAGCGTGAGGCGGGCTTTTTTAATTTTTTTTTTTTTTTTTTGCATTTGTCGCCTCTCTCGAAGCTCTCTCTACCTTGTCTCAAATGTAACTCTCTCTCCCTTGTCTCAATTTTTATTTTTTTCATGCGCTTTTCTTTGAATCTGTTTTGGATAAATGAAATTCGATTGTCTGGTTTCTCTCTGGGTTTTTCCATGCGCGTCTTTGGTTTCTCTGGTAACTCTCTCTCTAGTTTCTCTCTGTTTTCTCTCTGAAATAGCCGAGGCAGAGAAGGTAAGAATTGGAGTTGTAGTTGCTAGGTTTCTCTCTAATAACCCTCCCTGGTTTCTCTCTGAAACAGCCGAGGTAGAGAAGTTTGAATTGGAGTTGTAATTGCTATTTGCTAGGTTTCTCTTTGTTTTCTCTCTGAAACAGCTGAGGCAGAGACGGTGAGAATTGGAGTTGTAGTTGATAGGTGAGAATTGGAGTTGTTGTAGTAGTTGCTAGGCATAGTAGGTGATGAGTGGTAAATATATCACTATTTCACACTCATTTGACCTAATATTTTGTATAGTTTCTTGAGTTTTGTGAATATTTTGATGTGTTTTATGTTATTTTGTAGATAAATAAAGTTTCAGGACTCTTTGGAGGCAATTCAGGGCCAAAACAGTGAAAAACGGACAAAAAGGAAAAATTTAACTTTTGGACATCGTGACACGAAAGTTGCGTCGCGACCGCTAACGTGCGTCTGACCTTGCTAACGTGCGCCGAATCATGCTAAAATACACCGGGACACATGTCAAAATCTGAGAAGTCTGCTAACATGCTCCTTTGCTAACGTGTGTCTGCCACGTGTCAATATCATAGCAGATCCGCTAACGTGCGTCGTGCCACGTGTCATCATCACATGTTGCCGACAATCGCCATCGCCATGTGTCGTCCATGTGTCAGCCATGTGGCGTCCACATCAGTCACATGCCGAGTTAGCTTGCCACGTGTCAGCCACATCATCATCAGCCAATCATCTTATGCCACGTGTCACCATCACATGCTGTCGATAATCGACATCGCCACGTCATCGCCACATCAGCGCCACGCCAGCACAATTATTGAGATAATCATTCAGCCTGCCATGTGTCACCATCTCCGCAACCCGCGTGCCACGTGTCCTTCATCAACGGCGCCTCACGACGCAAGAACAAACTTGCGCGTCGCGATGCGCGGAGCTAATTTTTGCCTATAAATAGAAGGCCGAATTTCAGATTTTAATATATACTTTCTTCTATGTAATTCATTAAGAATACTAAGAAGATTGTATTTTGTTTGTTTATTTACAGCTTTCAGTAATTAATTTTCGCATTTGCACTTTCTATTCTTTACTTTTCAGTCTTTACCTTCTGCAATTTAGTTTTACGCAATAGTACTTTCCTTTCTTTACTTTTCAGTTTTTACTTTACAGTAATAAGGAGGTAACTCCCTCTTGCTGGGGTTAAAGGTAAAGCTTTTATTACTAATATTTAAATTAATCTCCCTTAATTATAATATATAAACTATTTAAAACCTGACTTAATGAGGATACCGCCTTATGGTCGGTTGGTAATTATTGAAATTGGTTTTAACCTGACTTAATGAGGATACCGCCTGGTTGGTCGGTTGGTAATTAATTATTAATTTGACTTAATCAGGATACCGCCTATATGGCTGGTTGGTAATTATCACGCAAAGTTTATATATTATAATAAGGGAGATATCTAAAATAGTAGTAATAAAAGTGGATCCTCTAACCTCAGCATTTTCTTTTATTTTAATTTTATATTTTTAATTTCCAGCATTTACTTTTCAGCATTTACTTTTCAACATTTACTTTCCCGCATTTACTTTCCAGCATTTACTTTATGTCTTTTATTTTATTTAATTTTTTTTTACTAGCCGTAAATATGTGTCGTAGCTAAACCCGTTATCTGGGGTTGTGATGAATTCTAATATCATCGGTTTATAAGGGGTTAATTTACAGTTTGGGTAATATAAAAGTTTATTTATTGAGTCTTAAGCTTAATACTTCTTTTTAACTGGCCATTAATAAGATTGATCTCGTAAATTTAAAATGAACTTGGAAAATGAATTTTAGGTTTAAGACCTTAGACTCAATAGCCCACCATCTTCCTTGAGGATAGATAACCCTTTAATAGATTTTCTTACAGGATAGGAATATACACGTCGGGCGGGGGTAGCCATAATTGGAACTTAATCTTAATGAATTCAGGTAACTTGGTTGACATAGGAATATGATTAATAAAGTTATATTGGGTATTTATATTTGACCATCGGAATAGGCTTTTGCATAATTTCGTTTTCCAGGTTAATAAACTGATATATTACACAAACGTAAAATAACCACTTCATCTTTAAAAAGATATTGGAAAGATTCACAACTCTGGATGGTTTAATAATCTTGAATTTTCATCAATTTACTTTCGTAAAATTTTATTTACTTGTTTTAAGTTTTAAGTCACCATCCAATCAAACAATCAATCTATTAGATACTCGTAAAAATTTGGCTTCATAAATTAATAGCTTAGGTTTTAAGTCCTCGTGTGATCGATACTTTTTATACTATTTGAATGATACGTGCGCTTGCGTTATACGCGTGTGATTGCACCGGTCAAGTTTTTGGCACCGTTGCTGGGGACTTATTAATCTTTCACTATTAGTTTTGAGGTTAGATACCTTTACTTGTATCTAATTTTCTTTTTACTTATTATTTCTGTTTTCTTATGTTTCAGGTTCTCAAACACTACATGAGAAAAACCCGAAGCTTTGAAATCCGACCGCTTGACCTAGAGATTGAAAGAACCATCAGACAGTTGAGAAAGGAAAGGCGAGAAGCCCAAGAAGCAATCATCAACATGGAACCTGAACCTTTGGAGGTTGCACCACCAATTCCCATTTGAGATAGAACCATTCCGGTAGTTGACGACTTCATTTCCTGTATTGTACTTTCTCGCTTACCAGCAAATACGTCTTACATCAAAACATGCATTTAGATGATTCAGCATGCAGTATAGTTTGGGGGAATACAACTGAAGATCCTAATGCCCACATCTACAACTTCCTGGAAGTTTGCGGCACTTTCAATTATAACCGAGCAGCTGAAGAAGCAATGAGACTGCGTGTTTTCCCATATTCCTTGAAAGACAGAGCTAAAGCTTGGCAACATTCATTACTAGCAGGTTCCATCACAACTTGGAACACTCTAGCCACCAAATTCCTTGCAAAGTATTTTCCACCAGCCAGAACTGCAAAGCTGAGAAATGACATTACATCATTTGTGCAACATAAATCGGAATCCCTCTACGAAGCTTGGGAAAGGTACAAGGATTTGCTCAGAAAATGTCCTTACCATGAGATTGCAAAGTGGCTACAAGTCCAAACTTTCTATAATGGACTTTCTGGACTGATGAGAACCATAATTGATGCTGCTGTTGGAGGAGCATTAATGGCAAAAGGAGAAGATCAAGCCTGGGACCTAATCGAAGAAATAGCCAACAACAATTCCTTGTGGCCAACAGAAAAGAGCATGATCCAAAAAATTGATGGAATCTATGAAACTGGAGCCAAATCAGTAGTGAATGTCAAGCTGGATCAGATATGCAAATTCATGGAAACTTTTAGCATGCAAAGCAATATTGGATCTACAAGTTCACCATATGGAGGAGCACCAGAGACAAATCAACATAAATAAACGGTGAATTACGTCAATAATTTCAACGGACAGGGGAACAATCCATATTCCAATACCTACAACCTATGGTGGAGGAATCATCTCAATTTCTCATGGAGTAACAATTCAGTTCAAAGGAACAATCCACCACTAGGATTCCAACAGCAAAACCAGGAGCATGAAAAAGAACCAGGAATAGCAGAAGTGATGGCCTAGTTAAAAAAATACGATGCTATGATTCAAAATCAAGCAGCATCAAATGAAGCTATGTTTCAAGCCCAATCAGCATTGAATCAAAGCTTGACTTCATCTATTAAAGCACTGGAAAATCAAATTGGACAACTGGCCAATCCTCAGAGTTACAGACCGCCAGGTAACCTTCCTAGCAACACTGAACCAAATCCAAGAAACATGGGGAAGGAGCAATGTCATGCCATCTGTAGGGGTTTTTAGGGGCTAAATCCGGTAACGCAGCGGAAGCGGTGGAAGATCGTATTTTCCGATTTCAAAACTTTTTCTCGGATTAATTAAATAAACATATTTATTTAATTATCCAATAATCAAATTATGAAATAAAATTCAAATAAATCATATTTAAGTGAATTTACCAAATTGCCCTTATATTGGTATTTTGTCCATTTTAGTCCGAAATTGATCTAATCAATTTTGAATGATTCTAAATCATTTCTAAGATGAACTTAGCATGTTCAAAACATCAAAACACCAAAAGCACCAAAAATCCCAAATTTCTAATCCTTGGCCGAATGCTCCCAATAGGGTGCCATTTGTGCACTTTGTCATTTCATGCTTCAAAACACATCAAGATGTAATCCAATCAACATGAAACTTTATATGCATCATATACACATCCAAATACACAACATATATGAAAACCCCCAAATTTGGAATTGGTCATGAACCCTAATTTTTCAATTTCTTCAAATTGGACAAATTAGACCAAATTGGTTAAATACAATACTTCAATCATGTTTCTTCCATCCATTTCAAGTCTCAACACAATGAAACAAATATAGAACAATTCTAGGTCATTTAAGAGTGGGTCAATAACTCTAGAATGGCAACAAGGTTCTAAAACCTTAAAAGAATGCTTATTACTACACTAGTAATAAACTTCCATCATCATACATGCATATCACCTTCATCAAACTTTTATCCATCAAAAGTACAAAGAATAAAGAATAGAAAAACTCAAGAACATCACAAGATGTTGCCCACAACAAGAGGAACAAATTACTCTCTAATGGAAGGTTGGAAATACTTACTAAATTCCAAGCTTTTCCTTGTTTTTCTTTTCTTTTCTCTCTACCTTCTTTGCTTTGTTTTAATGGAGTTTTGATAAAGTGAAAAGGTTAATGAAACCCTAAAATAAATGAAACAATATATACCTCCTCCAAAAGAAGCCTTGGCCGAAATTGGTGGAGAAAAATATACAAAATATCATGATATTTTATTTCATTTAATTTTGCTTATCAACTTGCAACTTTAATCATCAAACAATTTAATGAATAAATAAAGTCAACAATTGCAACTCAAAAATATAACCATTATATTTAATTAAGGGTCATGGCCGAATTTGATACAAAATAAAGGAAAAAAGATATTTCAATTTTAACAATTAAAATAAATATCCAAGGAAGTCAAATTCAATTTGACAACCTTTTCCTTTAGTGTAAAGTCAAACATTTACACTTATAATCATTTCCTAACTTTATCATTTGGTAAGATATTTATATTTTAATTATATTAATCATTTAACAATTAAATAATTAAATAATTAATTAAATATAAATATCTCAAAATATGTATTATATTTACTTTAAATATCTCAAATACATATATTAATGATATATGTCAAATACCTTTATTTGAAAATTTATTAATGTGTATTTAATAATATCATATATTAAAAACAAATACACATTAATTAGGAAATGACGGTTCGGCCCGTTCGCATGTATTTTTCGTTTAACGTTTAAACGATTTATAAATAATCATCATTATTCATAAAAGTTGCCCTAGTGCTCTACGAGTATGTTTCATTATTGAGACTCTCTAGATTCAGGTATATCCGTCATGAAATCCAATTTCATGTGCATAATCTATCCACCCGTAGATTATGACGATCACGGATAAACTAGCTGAATCATACAGGTCGAGGTCATTGCATACGTATAATCCCTCCGTCACAGGTATCCAGATAATCCCAGAGATATAGATGTAAACGTCAAATCTCTATAGGTATTATCTCGTCGACGTATCTATTAGCAATCTCTAAATAACACTCGGAACTTACTTCCGATGTATACTGTGGCCACAGATTTAACAGACTGCTAATATATATGGACTACCTATGCTCTGTACACAGAACTGACGGATCCTATCTTGACACACACAGGATATCCTGAGGATCGATCCACACCCAACGAACAGGCGGAGGTCTGATCTAAATAGATCGGTGACGTGACTGCCATCTAAGTGTGGAGGATGTCTCATACATCCACAGTGGTGTCTCAAGTCGAAGGACCACTATGCTACTCAACCCGAGAAGATTCTTATTGACGTTGGCGTACCATCCATTAAGAATCTTCGGTGAGCCGTTCAGTGTTTATCTATTATAAACACCTACATGTCTATACGAGTCTCCATAGACTCATGGTTCATTGGGATAAACCATCGGACCAAGTCTCGATATACGACATGTACTGGTCTCAACGGATTTGACTAACCGACCCGTGTTATCAAATCTTGACCAGGAACTATGTTTGATAATATACATATAGCAGTGACACTTCCCAATGTCAATTACAAACTAACTTTGTAACTGTGTACTGCATTATACATTATCGGGCCTTTGTCTAATATATACATATCACTAAACCACATTTAGTTTCAATCTAATCATAATCAGATCGAATACGTATATAAGAACAAGAGGTGCAACCATAAATAAGTAATATTATGGAATAAGGGGATGTTCGTATTCATGAATCAGACATAAATACGGTCCGGATTGGCGCTCTGAGCACCAAGCCCAACAATTCATGTTAATAAGCGGTACTGAAATCAACAAAGATGTTGGAATCAAGGCATCCATTGAAGAAGTTTAAAAAGATGCAGTTCCACAGATGGAAGAAAAAGAAGCAAAAGAAAAAGATCAAGAAAGATTCACTCCACCTCCACCTTTTCCACAGCGTCTCCAGAAGAATAAATTAGACAATCAGTTTTCTCGATTCATGTAGATCTTCAAAAAGCTGCATATCAACATTCCATTTGCAGAAGCTTTGGAACAAATGCCCAGCTATGTCAAATTCATGAAAGACATTCTTTCACGAAAGAGAAGATTGAGAGATTACGAGACAGTTGCATTATTAGAAGAATGCAACGCCATCATTCAGAGGAAGCTTCCCCCAAAGTTAAAAGGTCATGGCAGTTTCATTGTTCCTTGCACCATAGGAGAACATGACTTCGGTAATGCTTTGTGTGATTTAGGTGCAAGTGTTAACTTAATGCTTTTTTCTATTTACAGGAAACTGCAAATTGGAGAAACAATGTCCACCTCAGTCTCTCTACAACTTGCTGATAGAACGCTCGTATTTCCGAGAGGTGTAGTTGAAGATGTGCTGGTCAAAATTGACAAATTCATTTCCCAGCAGATTTTATTGTCCTTGATATGGAGGAAGACGAAGACAAGCCCATTCATCCTCGGGAGACCATTATTGGCTACAGGTCGAACCATTATTGATGTATAAAAAGGAGAACTAACCATGAGAGTACAAGACCAAGAAGTAACATTCAATGTTTTCAAAGCTATGAATTTCCCGGATGATGAGAATGAGGAATGTTTCAGACTTGATGTGATAAATAGTACCATTCAAAACTCCAATGCAATACAAAGTTCTACTGACAAACTTAAAGCATGTCAACAGTCTGTGGAGCATGAAGCTAAAGTGTATTGCACACTGAAGAAGCATATTCTTGCATTACAAGCAACATAAGAGAAACAGTTCCACCAGCTCAATGAATTGGAGGAATTTCACATACAGCCTTTTGAGAATGCCAAACTGTACAAAGAAAAGGCCAAGAAGAGACATGATGAGAAGTTAGTGTGCATACAACTAGAATCAGGGTAGAGGGTACTGTTAAACAAAGTAAGGCTGAAACTCTTCCCATGGAAGCCAAAATCACGGTGGTCAAAACCATTCTTAATCACCCAAGTTTTACCAGATAGAGCCGTTGAGTTACATGATCCCAACTCTAAAAAAACATTCAAGGTTAAAAACAAGTGTATCAAGCACTACTGGGGAGAATCATTTGAGCGATAAAATGAAAGTGTCACTCTTTCAGATCCAGCCTAACGTTCGGGCAGTCATATATAGCTGACGACTTTAAACTTAGCGCTAGCAGGGAGACAACCCATACAATTTTTGTATATATTATGATTTGGTGTGTTTTATTTTTGTGTGTTTTATTTTTGCAGGTAAAGTCATTACATGATGGAAGAAGTTCTCACAAATCTTCATAAACAATTTCATTCTCTCCTTCAAAACTCTCTGATGAAAGTCTATAAAGCTCGCTTGGAACGAATGAAACTAGTGATGATCAAAGGTATTCCTAATGACATTCGTTGGATTATTAAAGCACGGGTCCGATTGGCAGGTGAGTCTTCTGACTCTTTTATTTCACATTTGCCTGGTTTAGGAAGAAGCACATTTGCTAAAAAGATAAGAGCCAAAAGAATGGGTGTTTGCTATAAATGTGCTCGCATGACATCTAATACTCGTTGTCGTTCTTTAGGAATGGTGTCTGATAACCGTGAAGATAAAATTAAATTCATTAGGGATGCTTGAATAAGGAGTCTTTGGATGACATATCTAAGACTCTTGAGACGCATCCCAGTGGATATGTGTATCATGCAATTCACATGTTATATACAAAATTCCGTAAAGAAAGACAACAATTAAGTCTCGGGAATCTGACTCAAAAAGACCATGTTTGCCAATTTATAAGAAAATTCGATGTGAAGATTGTCTCTGACGCATAGACGTCAATGAAGCTGTTAATTTCTTGTAAATATTATATCTCTTTGTCTTTTCCTAATAATTGAGATTTGTTTTGTTATTTTCTTTTATTTTCTCCGACAGGATCCATATTTTTTGACCTTTCACGATTTCTTTTATAGTTTTGCTAATAATCGTCATTTGGAATATACTAGTGCTATTATTACTAACCTTTTTCAGGTGTTATAAATTCAACTCATCATTGCACTTTTGAAGGCATCCAGATAAAAATGGAAGCCACTTCAAGAAGACGAGTTGTAAATATATGTGTCTTTTGTGGTACTAGTGTTGGTACTAAGCCACAATACGTAGCGGCAGCACATGAATTGGGTCGAGTCTTAGCTGAAAGGAATATGCACCTAGTATACGGCGGTGGCAATCTTGGACTAATGGGGATCGTTTCAAAGGCCGTACTAGATAGAGGCAGTCAAGTCTTTGGAATCATCCCAAAACCTCTGATGGAGGCGAATCTGATAAGACCATCAAACGGAGAGGAACTAATTATTCCAGGTATGTCTAAACGACTCGTAGAGATGATTAACTGTGCTGATGCTTTTATTGCTTTGCCAGGTGGCTTAGGCACGATGGAGGAAATTTTTACAGTTCTATCTTGGGCGAACATGAACATACACCATAAACCGCTTGGACTGTTTAATGCTGATGGATTTTATGATTTTCTTTATGTGTTTCTTGATGATGCCCGGAGAAATGGGTTCGTGTCAAAACCTGTAAAAGAACTCATCTTTACTGCCAAAATTACCTCTGATTTAATTGATCAAATTTTAGCCTTTGAACCACAAATTGACCCTATCCTTTCCAAGATAAACTGGTCCGATAATGATCGTGGTAAAAAACGTCGGATAAATCTGGATCTTAACCTTTAATTTTCATTTTAGATGTAGAATTTCAGCTAACCAGGTACTGATTCTAAACTCTTCTTCTACTTTTTAAGACATTGTGGACAATATCGCATTTAGGTTTGAGGGAGGGGAATAGTTAATTAGTATCTTATTTTTATTGTGTTATTTTTAGTTAAAAAATTTTGAAAAATTAAAAAAATATTTTGTTTTTGTGTTTTTAATTTGAATAATCAGGTGAAATTGGTGTGAGATAGCTGTATAAGGAATTTCCATTTCTGAGACGTATCTCAACCTATTTCGGAACAAGTTAATTTTTGTTTATTTCCTTTTGAATTACTTAATTTGTGAATTCTCCATAAAACTGACTAAAATGGATCTTCATATGTTCAGTTGACAGGTATTATCAACATACATGGTAACATACGGACATGAGTTGTAATTGATGAGTTTGTAATATTCAGTGCTCTAGTTTAATTGGAGGAAGCATCTAAAAAATGATGGGATAAAAAAAACGTCTGATATCCGAGTAATTAAGTATGTAGGGGTGTCTTAACACTTAGTGCCCTAAAGCCAACTGGTTTGGGAGTCACTGGCCCAAAGCTCGCTGCATGGATGAATGATATTGTATATAAATAAATAAATCAGAAAAATCAGAAAAATATTCCATTACTAAAAAAAGTGTGAAGTCTGATATAATTTTAGGACAAAAATATTACTCTCTTCTCAACTACATTTGTGACTATTGTGGGAAAAAATGAGTTGATTAATATTTTGTTGGCTGTTTATATGGAGAATGATAAAAATAATCGGAGAATTTACTTATTCGGTAATTTAGAAAGAAATAAAACAACTCTTAACTAGGATAAGGAGTTTCACATGTTTAGTCACTAACTTGTTTATTCTTTTTTCTCTTGTATTTTTGCTTTTGTGTGCATTAGTTTTATTATCTTTTTACTTCTTATAATGACGTTTGTGGGTATCGTTGTTGTAAGCCCTCACGAGACTACAACTCGTCCACTAGAGACACCTAGGGGTTTAAAGACTTGTTTCATACGCTAAATGCAATCGTGATCCCTACGAAAGTGGTTTAGTTTAAATTTATTTTAAAGATATTTATGTTATTTTATGTTATTATTTTGCTCGAGGACTACCAAAATGTTAGGTTTGGGGGTGTGATGAGTGGCAAATGTATCACTATTTCCACTCATTTGACCTAATATTTTGTATAGTTTCTTGAGTTTTGTGAATATTTTGATGTTTTTTTTGTTATTTTGTATATAAATAAAGTTTCAGGACTCTCTGGAGGCAATTCAGGGCCAAAACAGTGAAAAATTGACAAAAAGGGCAAAACTGACTTTTCAGCGTCGCGACCGCTAACGTGCGCCGAAACTTACTAACGTGCACTGAATCATGCTAAAATACACCGGGACACGTGTCAAAATCCGAAAAGTCTGCTAACATGTGCCTTTACTAAAGTGTGTCTGCCATGTGTCAACATCAGAGTAGATTCGCTAACGTGCGTCGTGCCACGTGTCATCATCACATGCTGCCGACAATCGGCATCGCCACGTGTCATCTACGTGTCGTCCACATTTCAGCCACGTGGCATCCACATCAGTCACATACCGAGTCAACTTGCCACGTGTCAGCCATGTCATCATCAGCCAATCATCTTATGCCACGTGTCACCATCACATGCTTCCAACAATCGACATTGCCACATCATCGCCACGTCATCGCCACGTCAGCACAATTATTGAGATAATCATTCAGCCTGCCACGTGTCACCATCTCCGCAACCCGCGTGCCATACGTCCTTCATCAACGGCGCGTCGCGACGCAAGAACAAACTTGCGCGTCACGACGCGCAGAGCTAATTTTTGCCAATAAATAGAAGGCCGAATTTCAGATTTGAATATATACTTTCTTCTATGTAATTCCCTAAGAATACTAAGAAGATTGTATCTTGTTTGTTTATTTATAGCTTTCAGTAATTAATTTTCGCATTTTCACTTTGTTTTATTTACTTTTCAGTCTTTACTTTCTGCAATTTACTTTTACGCAATAGTACTTTCCTTTCTTTATTTTTCAATTTTACTTTACAGTAATGAGGAGGTAACCCCCCATTGCTGGGGTTAAAGGTAAAGCTTTTATTACTAATATTTAAATTAATCTCCCTTAATTATAATATATAAACTATTTAAAACCTGACTTAATGAGGATACCGTCTGGTTGGTCGATTTGTAATTAATTATTAATTTGACTTAATCAGGATACCGCCTATATGGCTGGTTGGTAATTATCACGCAAATTTTATATATTATAATAAGGGAAATATCTAAAATAGTAGTAATAAAAGTGGATCCTCTAACCTCAGCATTTTCTTTTATTGTAATTTTACATTTTTAATTTCCAGCATTTACTTTTCAGCAATTACTTTTCAACATTTACTTTTCCGCCTTTACTTTCCCGCATTTACTTTCCAACATTTACTTTATGTCTTTTATTTTATTTAAGTTTTTTTTACTAACCGAAAATATTTGTCGTAGTTAAACCCGTTATCTAGGGTTGTGATAAATTCAAATATCACCAGTTTATAAGGGGTTAATTTACAGTTTGGGTAATATAAAGGTTTATTTATTGAGTCTTAAGCTTATTGCTTCTTTTTAACTGGCCATTAATAAGATTGATCTCATAAACTTAAAATGAACTTGGAAAATAAATTTTAGGTTTAAGACCTTAGACTCAATAGCACACGATCTTCCTTGATGATATATAACCCTTTAATAGATTTCCTTATAGGATAGGAATATACCTGTCGAGCGGGGGTAGCCATAATTGGAACTTAATCTTAATGAATTCAGGTAACTTGGTTGAAATAGGAATATGATTAATAAAGTTATACTGGGTATTTGTATTTGACCATCGGAATAGGCTTTTACATAATTTCGTATTCCAGGTTAATAAACCGATATATTACACAAACGTAAAATAACCACTTTATCTTTAAAAAGATATTGGAAAGATTCACAACCCTGGATAGTTTAATAATCTTGAATTTTCATCAATTTACTTTCGTAAAATTTTATTTACTTGTTTTAAGTTTAAAGTCACCATCCAATCAAACAATCAATCCATTAGATACTCGTAAAAATTTGGCTTCATAAATTAATAGCTTAGGTTTTAAGTCCTCGTGTGATCGATACTTTTTTATACTACTTGAACGATATGTGCGCTTGCGTTATACGCGTGTGATTGCATCGGTCAGTAGGTTTTCAATTGATGTGTTGAGTTGGAGTTAGAGTTGCTAGGTTTCTCTCAGTTTTCAATTATGTTGTAAATTTGGAAGGGATTTGGATGTAAATTTTTTGTGTTGTGAATTTTAATCTCAATTTTCAATTGTGTTGTAATTATGAGAACTGATAACTGATGGATGTAAATTTTTTCAGTAATATGTCAACTCGAACAGATCCGGCTTGGAAGTACGTACATGAAGTTAATGGGGAAGATGGAAAGGGAGGATATAAATATATTGCATGTCATTTTTATACTAGGACAATCAAATGGGGTGTGTACAGAATGAAAGAACATCTTGTGGGTATTAAGGGTAATGTCGCGCCATGTGCAATGGTTCCTCCAGAAGTACAATCCTAGATTAAAGAATTTATGAAGAAAAAACAAGATACAAAAAAGGTTGCACAACTTGAACGATAAGAAAGAATTGATGAATGTTCCTCCATACACCGTACATCTTTTGGTAGTTAAAATAGTATATCCCAGAGAACAGTTAGAGGGCCAATGGATAGATTTGTGGTTAATATTGAAGAGGGGGAATTGGAGGACAATCATTTACGTCATTCACAAGGAAGTGTTCAAGATCTTCGTGATCAGACAACACAAGATATCGGTATGTTTTTTTTTTATGAGAATGAGATTGCTTTTAATGTTGCTAATAGTCCATCATTTGCCAATATGGTGCGATCAATTAGAAATTTTGGTCGTGGTCTAAAATCATTGACACCATATGAGTTATCAAAAATTATACTAAACAAAGAATTAGAAACTACGAGACAAGTTATTGATGGAATAAAGAAAACATGGAGACCAACAGAGGTGAGCATTATGTCAGATGGGTGGAAGGATATGAGAGGAAGACAATTGTTAAACTTCCTTGTGAACAATCCTTTTGGGACTATTTTTCTTAAATTTATGGATGTTAGTGATGTAGTCAAGGATGCAAACTTATTTTTCAACTTCCTTATTGGTTTTTGAAGAAGTAGGAGAAGACATTGTGATTCAAGTGATTACAGATAATGCATCAAACTATAAGAAATCAGGTGAACTTGTTGACGGCTGATTTTGGTCTCAGAGCAATATGGAAATATAACTCCTGAGACAATCCTCCATCAATAGTGAATTTTTTCGGTTATGGGGGAACCAAAAGCAAACTTAGCAAAAGACAGATAAATACGCCAATCAACAAGGAGATTTAACGTGGTTCGGCGGATCAAATCCAACCTACGTCCACGGGCACAAAATGAATGATACTTTTATTACTGAGATATGCTTCTCTGATATCTCTTGTGTTTTACAAGTCTGATCGTGATGATTTTGATATTGATTTTGATGCCCCTTAAGCATACTCTAACCTTCTATTTATAATAGTGCAGAAATCAGATTCCTTCTTTTACAAAGGTTTCCTAGTCGAATTAATCTTCTTCTTCCACAAGGATTCCTAATTTAAAACTATATTTACTTCTCTTGTCCTATTAAGATACAAATTCATCAGTTTTCCCCATGAAAGTATGATAATTTGTCATCTTATCCGAGAAAATAGGATGCCTTATCTTCCTGAGCATGCCTCGCTATCTGGTCGGTCTTCATGAGGTCGGTCATGATAGTCCTTTGAAATGAGAATGTTTCTGCCGATCTGACAATGCCCGGTCATTCGAGCTAAAGTGGTCGGTCACCAATCATCAAGTGCTCGGTCTCTACCTGTTGGCTTTATAACACTCATGTGGTCGGGTCGGCATTAATGATCTCGATCAAGAAGGGAATTACCCTTTTTACCCATGCCGTGCTCCTTAAATAACATATGATCTGAAAACACTATCAACATCTGTCCCCTAATTCTCGGTTCCAACGAATCATACAAGTTGGTGCCGGGAACTATATAAGAATGGTACGGTCGATGAACTGATAGCCGATCTTCTGAAGGAGAAATTTCGTCGGCCCACACTTACATCCTGATCGGTCCGACTCAGGTGTTCGGCCTGACTTTCTTCCTACCGAGGTGAAATCCCCTTATTGCCATTCTGTAATTTTACCCCTCGAGACGCGCAACCGTCACATCATTTTAAATGCCCATCAGATCACTTCTAGGGTTCAACGGGAGCCTGCCACTTGTCAACCATCCATCGTTTTCCCGCCCAAAAGCGAACAATCTGACCCCTATTGTTAACACAAAGGACGTCCAATCTCATCCGTCCATTTAATTTTGGAAGATCACTTTAAAAGACGATTCGTGGCGTATATCTGACGCTTTCGTTCAATCCAACGGCCATAAACGCACCAAACATATTATATCAAAACGGAGAAAACACTGTTGCTTTCTTTTACGAACACTTCGACTTCCTTAATAGTGAGAACTCCTCATTCCCAACTGTGACCAGTGAACTCGAAGGACAACCAGATCACACCGGGCAAACCTTCATCTTTCCGAAAGAAACAAGTAAGTTTTCTTACTGTCCTCCTTGCTTTGCTTTTTCATGAGTTGCGAGTCCTGTTTGTTGTTGTTTGTTTTTTTTTTTTGTGTGAAGCATGTCTGGATTTTTGGGATTTGGAGACTCTTAGGTCTGTTTTTTGTTTACTTCGATGTCGCTAGGGAGATATTTATGGTTTGATGGATATCTTTTAGGGCGTTTAGAACCCACAGGCTCTAGTTTTAGAAATTAGCTGTAGACTGACCTCCCCCATTTTTCTTTTATTTCTCGGATGTCAGGGATGTCTGACATCAGGTTTTCCTTTGCAAACCCTGCTAGACCTCCGACCCCTCTTGTTGAAGAGCTCTCCTCGAGCTCGGGGGCACCAAGCATAGAGGACCTCGACACTACCCCCGCCCCTTCTGAAATTGAACAAGATACTTATCATCAGATGATCCCTCGGAAGGACCCAGAGCCCGGTGATTTTAACTCCTCGACTCTGGACATGGACCGTCCTTCCAAGATAACTGAAGACGACCTCGTACTACTCCGGCAACGATATGAAATTTCGATAGATATCGCCATTGAAGTCCCCGGGCCAATGGATCGTGCTAGCCAACCTGATGAGGGTTCGGTGGCCCTTCTTCTGGCTTTCTTTGAGTGTGGTCTTCGGCTACCACTTCAACGTTACTTTGCCTGGATGCTGGCCGAGATGGAGATCGCCCCTTGCCAATTGAGCTTGAATAGCTGGAGGATTATGGCCGGGCTATATGTGATTTGGAGTCGGGCGGGGCTCGGCGAACCCTGTCTTGAAGAAGTGAAGAGGTTGTATCGACTGAAGGCCAATTGGCGGGTCGCTATGTGATTGGCTGTATACTGTCTGCTGTCTGAGGTTAGTGTTGTATTGACTGGTAATGGATGGTTGGTACTACCTCTCTGCTTATGCCGATTCGTCAAATTGTCGGCAAACTCCCCGACTCAAACAAAAACTTCAAGGACTTATGGTTCTGGGCCACTGGAGATTGGGGGACGGGTCCTGAGATCTTATGAAGAAGAGGTTTCAGTCCCGGATATCTTTAGAGCGGGAGGTTAGGAATCTAACCCTCAGTATTCCTATTTTTGACTTTACGATAGATTTCTAACTGCTTTGACTCTTCCCAGCTTGTTGGAGGGATGCTCCTAAGGTTTCCCACCAGGTCCGGGCGCGGGTGCGTTGGGCTCGGCTATATGCCGATCATTGGAAGCAATTGGTCAACGATGAGGCCTTTATTGAGTCGGACCTGATTCGGACTGCTCCTCCGAAGGTCCCGGGGCGGATATGTGGGCTTTACTAACCTTCTAACCAGTTTTCTTGTTTGCTTAGCATGATGATAATTTGGATTTTCTTGCTCAGATTCTGAACTGACCACTCTTCTTGCTCTCGCTTTCTTCCTTCTCTCTCTTCTCTTCTTTTTTTTTTTTATGTGTAGGCATGTCAAGAAGGCCAAAATACCTTGATCAACTGGCTGGCGCGACAAAGAAAACCGTCCAGGTTGGGACCGGGCCCTCTCGGAGACGGCCAGCGACTGCTGAGGCCAGAGGAGTGACTGAGGAGGCGGCCCCATTGGCTATCCAAAGCTTATCTTCACCTTTCAGGGTATCACCAACAGTCTCCGCCCGACCTGCCAGCCCATCAAAACCTACTAGAAAAAGGAAGCGTCAATTCGGGGTGGAGGAAGCCGAGCTGGTCCGGGAGGCATATGAGGAATGGGTCCTGAGCAAGAAGCAGCCCGTTCGGAAAGAGAAAAAAGTGTCTGAGGGTTCCTCTAAAAAACAGAAAGGCGTCGTGATTCTTGGCGTAGACGACCTTGTTCAGGACATTCGGGAGGCCACTTCTCATCTGGTGCCGACAATCAATGAACTGGCTGAGGCGATTCCTCCGACCAAAATTCCAAGATACGAAGATCTCTCTCCCGATGATGTGGTTACCTTGTTGTGTTCTCAGATGGCAAAGGTAGTTATTCTTCCCTTATTCCCGCCGTGAGTTCATAACTTAGTTTGATTTCTGAATCTCTGTTTCTTTTTGGCATGTGACCTATCTTGCGGCCAAGAATAAGGATCTCCTCCTAAGCCTTCTGTCCGAGGGTGGCCAAGCCCAGAGGCTTCAGAACCGACTCTCAGAAACGGAAGCCGAGCTGGTTGGTAAAGAAGAAAACATAAAAAAATCTGGAGCTGGCTGCTGTTGAGGCTCATACAACAAACAAAGCTCTTCGGGCTGCTGTCTTTTTAAAGAGAAAGAATGTTGATGCCGCCAAGAAGGAATTGGAGGCTGCCCAGACTGATAACAGGATCCTGCAGGTGGAAGTGCGCAGTGTTGAATCTAAGCTGAGGGCCAAAGACGAGGAGTTGGAACGGGCCCGTGCCGAGCTTAGGAGAAGAGAATTTGAGTTGGAGGTCGAGAGGGACTCCATCCGTCTCTAAGGGGTTGGTGATTGTGCTGAAATTATTCCGATGGTAGTGCCCAGCCTTGATATGGGGCCTATCCACGCGGCCATCCGCTTCTGCAAGGGGGAAATCTCAGAATAGGAGTTTAAAGAATGGCTGCCCCATTCTTCCGAGGAAATGATGGACCCTGATCCTATTTCGATCGCCCCGGCTCCTGAAGAGGACCGATCTGAGGCTCCTGCTCTTGAGGAGGTCCGGCCTGAGGTTCATGTTCCTGCTCTGAAGCCGTAACTTTCGGGGCCTCCCAAGTTGTCGATGTAGGAGCTACTATCCCACCTCCCGAGGCCGAGCCGAGCCATCCGTCATCTGAGCCTACTGAGGAAGAACTGTCTACCCTGCGCGGGCTGACTGACAAGGGGTAACCCGAACGGGGCCCTGTGTAAACTTTTCTTTTCTTGTAATAACATTTCACATTTTATTTAAATGTATTTTATGTGTTTCTGTTCTTTTCTTCTGTTTTTCGTAATTTGCTCTGCACGACTCCCTTCAGACGAACACTTGAGACCCGTACGAACTGAAAATGAAATTATTCAGTGGACGAGAATCGATTCCGAGCTAGTCAAAATACTTTGCTTTGGGGGAATGTTACGTCCCCCGTTTGATCAGACAGACCCGGCGGGGTGTAACCCGACCTCGAGCTGTGAGAGATATTTGGTCATGGGGAAATGTTACGTCCCCAATCCAAATGGATGGACCCGGTGGGACATGACCCGACCCCGAGCGGAGAGAATTACTTGGCTCTGGGGGAATGTTGCGTCCCCAGACCAAAAGGATGGACTCGGTGGGACATAACCCGACCCCGAGCTGAGAGGATCACTTGGCTCTGGGGGAATGTTGTGTCCCCAAACCAAAAGGATGGACTCGGTGGGACGTAACCCGACCCCGAGCTGAGAGAAACAAAGTGGCCTCGGCGGAACGAAATCCAGTCCCGAGCTGAATGACCGAGTGGCCTCGGCGGAACGAATCCAGCCCCGAGCCGATTAATCCTTGGGATTTATTCATAAGGGAAGTGAATCAACCTTTTGAAGCCCTACTGAGTCTGGCACGGGCGTCCCCTTGCCAGACCAGCGAAAAACAAAAACAAAACTCTGGAAAATAAAGTTTAAAAAGCGGGGGCGACTTAGCACTTATCCCAAAACAAAATGTTAAAGTGTAAAAAACAGCACAGATTCCTTAAGACAGCGTCCTGCCCGGGGTTTCCAAAACACAATCCTGAATCTTTCAATTCAGAGTCCCGGCGAACCAGAATTTGGATCAAAGAGCGTTTAAAATGGTAAGGGCACATCCTCCATACTTCAGGTCTCCATGGAGCCTGTGTACTGTTCGAGGGCTCCTCTTTACAATGCTGGAGCAAGCATATGCTACGAGGGCACAATCCATTCCCGTGCTATACTTCTCTTGGATCCGAATGATCAAAGAAATATGGATCAAAGAGTGTCTGAGACATTAAGGGCATGTTCCTCCTTATGTTCGGTAACACTAGAGCAAGCAATCGCCACAGGGGTATCATCCATCCCCGTGCTATGCTTCTCACGGATCCATTATTCAGGTAGGTGAGGATCAGAGAGTGTTCGAAACATTAAGGGCATTTTCCTCCTTATGTTCGGTAACACTGGAGTAAGCAATCGCCACGGGGGTATCATCCCTCCCCGTGCTATGCTTCTCACGGATCCATTATTCAGGTAGATGATGATCAGAGAGTGTTCGAAACATTAAGGGCATTTTCCTCCTTATGTTCGGTAACACTGGAGTAAGCAATCGCCACGGGGGTATCATCCCTCCCCGTGCTATGCTTCTCACGGATCCATTATTCAAGTAGATGAGGATCAGAGAGTGTTCGAAATATTAACGACATTTTCCTTCTTATGTTCGGTAACACTGGAGTAAGCAATCGCCACAGGGGTATCATCTCTCCCCGTGCTATGCTTCTATTGGATCCATCGGGTAGGCAAAACATAGGGTAACGTATTCCTTGCGTTTGTATCTCCCAAACTGGTCAGGTAGGTTATCCTACGGGGGCACTCCCTCCCCGTGATTACCATCCCGGAATGTCCCCGGTACATATAAGTTGTGGGGTAGTTGTGCTCCGGCTACTGCAAAGAGTTCTCGTGCTCCTTTATACCTCTTCCCTATTGATGGGGTCTTGATCTTTGAAAGTGGAGCGAGTTACGTCGGATTGTCTATGCCCGGGATTTTTATGGTAGCACTTTTTGATCGGTATGTCATGGGTTTGATGCCTCGACCTCTGATCATCCCTTCGTATCGAGTATGTCCCCGGAATTTTGAATATGGCTTTCAATTTTAAGAGTGGGTGGATTTTTTGAAAAGAGAAAGTTTTATTCATATTCGGGGACATACTGCCCTTCTTACAGCTCTCTGCGGGACATTTCGAGAAAGGTTTTACATTGAGCTCTACCCCTTGTCGGGTTGCTGCAAAAAAGGAATCTACTGAAAGTATTTTCTTAACATCTCGGTGTTCCAGGGTTTCTTTAATCGCGTGTCGTCCAGATGTTCTAAGATGTAGACCCCTAGCCTTACCACTTCTGCAATTTTATAGGGCCTTTCCCACTTGGCTCCTAACGAGCCTTCTTCCGGCCTTCGAGTGTTCAGAGTGACTCTTCTTAATACCAGGTCGCCTGGGAGAAAGACGCGAGTTCGAACTTTTTTGTTGTAGAAACGGGCCATCCTTTGTTGATAAACTGCTGTCCTCATTGCTGACTTCTCTCTTTTTTCCTCGATCAGGTCGAGGTGGCTTCTGATAAGCTCTTCATTCTTTCCGCTCTCAAAATGACGGACCCCGTGGGTAGTTATTCCGATCTCTGCTGGAATAACTGCTTCACACCCGTATGATAAGGAAAACGGGGTCTCCCCTGTAGAATCTTTATAGGTCGTCTGGTGTGCCCACAGTACTTCCGACAATTCCTCGACCCATAAGCTCTTGCAGGATCCGAGCCGAGCTTTAAGATTTCCCTTGATGGTTTTGTTTGCCGCCTCAACCTGTCCGTTTGACTTGGGGTGGGCTGGTGAGGCGAATCTTAAGGCGATCTGGAGGTCTTCGCAGAGTTTCCTGAATCCCTTGCTATCGAACTGTTTTCCGTTGTCGGTGACGACAGCCTATGGGATTCCAAACCTGCAGATAATATTCTTCTTCAAAACTCTGTGGCCTTCTTCTCTGTGATGGTGGATAGGGGTTCGACCTCCACCCATTTGGTGAAATAGTCTGTGGCCACAATGGCGTACTTCGTCTGTCCACGTCCATTTGGCATTGGTCCGATGATATCTAGTCCCCACTGAGCGAATGGCCAGGGACTGGACAGGGTGGTTAACTGCTCTACTGGCTGGTGGTGAATATTGGCATTCTTCTGGCATCCTTCGCATTTCCGGGCTACTCTCATGCCGTCCTGATGCATAGTTGGCCAATAGAACCCTTGCCTTAAAGCTTTATAGGCCATCGATTGTCCTCCGGCGTGACTCCCACAAATGCCCGCGTGAATTTCCCTGAGTACATAATCGGCCTCTTCTTCCGCTAAACATCTTAGGAGGGGTACTGTGTGGCCCCTCCGGTAGAGCACTCCTTCGATCAGGGAGAACTTGGTGCTTTTGAATTTTAGTTTCCTGGCTTCCTTCTTGTCCTCGGGTGTCTCCCATGTTTCCAAATATTTCTTAATTGGTTGTATCCATGAGGTTTTGTCTTCCTCATCCAAAAATTTTACTTCGAGTTCTCCCACGCTCTTTTCTCGGAGGCAGATTAGATGGACTATTATGGGGTTCTCTGATTTTATCGAAGATGCAAGTCATGCCAATGAGTCTGCCTCGCAGTTGTTTTCTCGACTGATTTGCTCAAAGTGTACGTTCCTCATTTTTCCCACCAACCTTTTTACTTCAGCCAAGTAGGCTATCATACTCGGCTCCCTGGCTTGGAATTCGCCTTTCAGCTGTTGAACAGCTAGCTGAGAGTCACTTCTTATTACTACGTCGTGGACTCCTACCACCGCACATAGCCTAAGACCGGCCGGAATTGCCTCATACTCTGCCTCATTATTTGTGGCCTCGAAGGCGAACCTCAGGGTGAACAATATCTCTTCACCTTTTTCGCTTTTCAATATGATTCCAGCTCCATTGCATTGTGAGCTGGCAGATCCGTCTACTGAAATCTCCCATTTGCCTTCCCCCACAGTCAAGACCTGGGGTTCTGTGAATTCTGCGACAAAATCTGCCAAAGCCTGCCCTTTTACTGCTACCCTTGGGAGGTAAGAAATGTCGTGTTCACTTAACTCCACCGACCACTTCATTAGCCTGCTCGAAACTTCTGGTTTTTGTAGAATCTATCTCAGAGGATAATCGGTGTAAACCCCAATAGGATGAGCTTGGAAGTAGGGTCGTAATTTCTGGGCTGCAGTAATCAATGACAGGGCGACCAATTCATGTACCGGATATCGGGTCTCAACATCTAACAGAGCTTTGCTGACATAATATACTGGCCTTTGGACCTTATCGACCTCTTGTACCAGCACCGAGCTTACTGCGTGCTCTGATACAGCTAAGTACAAGTATAAGGTTTCTCCCGGGAGTGGCTTTGCTAGAAGCGGGGGCTGTGTTAGGTATTGTTTTAACTGTAGGAAAGCTTCCTCGCATTTCGGCGTCCAGTCGATTTCCTTTTTGGCCTTCTTGATGACTTTGAAGAAATGGTGGCACTTATCTGTTGCTCGGGAGATGAATCGGTTGAGCGCGGCCAATCTTCTGGTTAGACTTTGCACTTCTTTTACCGTCCTGGGAGATTTTAAGTCCAGTACGGCTTGGATCTTCTGTGGATTGGCTTCTATGTCTCGGGAGCTTACCATGTAACCCAAAAACTTCCCTGAGGCTACTCCGAAAGCACATTTCTCCGGGTTGAGCTTTAAATTGTGTTTCCTTAGTAATTCGAAGGTTTTCCTCAGATCGGTCACGTGGCATTCTGGCTCTTTGGACATTGTTATCATGTCGTCAACATATACCAACATTGATGTGCCAATGAGCGGTTTGAAAATTTTGTTGACCAGCCTTTGAAAGGTTGCCCCTGCATTCTTCAGTCCGAAGGGCATTACTTTATAACAGTAGAGCCCCTGGTCGGTGACAAAAGTTGTTTTTTCCTCGTCCGAATGGTGCATCTTGACCTGGTTGTATCCTGAGAAGGCATCCATAAAGCTTAGCAGTCCCTGGCAGGCTGTTGTATCTACTAGTTGATCTATGTTTGGCAGTGGGAAGCTGTCTTTCGGGCATGCCTTGTTCAGGTCGGTGAAATCCACACACATCCTCCACTTTCCGTTTGACTTCTTCACCAGTACCACGTTTGATACCCACTCCGGGTATTTTACTTCTCTGATGAAACCAGCTTTCAATAATTTGTCCACCTCGGTCGCTATTGCCCTGCATCGTTCCTGATTGAAGGTTCTTCTTTTCTGCTTGACTGGCTTGAGTGACGGGTTTACTGCCAAGCGGTGATTGATGAATTTTGGATCAATCCCGGGCATGTCGTCGTGCCCCCATGCGAAGACATCCGGGTACCCCTTTAGTCACCTCAGCAGGCCCTGTTTTAGGGTTCCGTCTAAGTTTCCCCCTATCTTTACGCTCTTCCCAAGTCCGAAAAGTTCCGTTTCTTCTAGTTTTTCGACCGCCCCTAATCGGGCGACTTTATTTGGCCGAGGACCTGTGTTCCCCATTGCTTCTTCTCCGTCTTCATTCACTTGTCTCTTTTGGGTACCTCTTTCAACGCAGAGGGTTTCCCGTGAGAGGGTGGCAAAATAGCTTCGGACTGTCTTCTGACTCCCGCACACGATTCTGATCTCTTCCCGGGTGGGGAATTTTAACTTTAAGTAATAGCAGGACATTGCGGCCTTTGTCTTCATCATGAAAGGTCGACCGACAATGACTTGGTAACTGCTCATGCAGTCCACCACTGTGAAGTTTATCATGATCGTCCGAGTCCGGGGACGAGTTCCGATCGTCATTGCTAATTGTATTCTCCCTAATGGGACGACCGTTGAACCCCCGAAGCCGTATAGGGGAGTGCCATCGTCGGTCAGAGCTGCATACTCCACTCCAAGGCCCTCCAGAGCCTCTTTGGAGATTATATCCACTGCGCTCCCGGGATCCACCAGGATTCTGTCTACCTCTGAACCGCCGATTGTTGCCTTGATTATTAACGCATCGTCGTGGGGGAAACTCACCCCTCGGGCATCCTCATCAGTGAACATTATTGGCACCGACCGACCACCTTGTATTCCCGAGGATTGTTCCGCTTCCAGTACCTCCTACCTTCAAGCCCGGCTGTAGTTTTTTCTGGACCGGTTAGAATCTCCGGCCAGTGTTTTCCCTCATGCAATGATATTTACCTGTCGGCGCTGTGCCCTTTGTCTAGCCGCCATAATCTCATGGTCAATGTATTTATTTAAATATCCATTCCGAGCCAGGTCTTCCATTTGTTCTCGCAAGTCTTTGCACTCGTCTGTCGGATGTCCTCTCAAATTATGATGCACGCTATATGACGTTTTATTTCTCTTATCTGGGGGAAATCTCTTGAGGTTAGGTTCTATCAAGAGGCCTTTTTCCTGGATCTCCATGACGATTTGTCCTAGTGGCTTGTTCAGAGGAATGTATGCTTCTTCCCTGACTACATGGTTTACTTGGTTCGGGATTCCTCTTTCCTGGTTGTTCCGAGGTATTGGCTTGAATTCCTTGCGTCTCGGGGGTGGTTTTTTGAACTCCCTATCAGGCCGGTGGGGGGCCTCTGCCCTTATTGTCCTCTCTCTGATAGATGTTCCTCTCCGGGAGATTTTCTCTTCGTTCTCTAACAAGACGAACTTCCGGGCTATTTCCAGGGCGGTTGCATAATCCGGCGTATCTTGGATTCTTAGGTGAGTCCACAGCTTTCCGACTCTTAAGGCCCCCTTTAAACTTTCCAAGGCCTCGAGGGACTCATATCCTCCGACCTCGAGCACCATATTATGGTATCTTTCAATGAAGGCATTCAGGGGCTCGTCATCTCCCTGCTTCATGAGTCTTAACTCCCCAATTGTCTTCTTAAGAACGCAGGCCCCTTTGAAGTGCCGTGCAAATGATTTTTTGAGTTGCGCGAAGTTGCGGATGCGCCCTAGGGCTAGACTTCTGTACTATAGAGTGGCAGATCCACCTAAGGTTAGGGGGAATACTTTGCAAACGGCATCCCCCACTACTCATTGGACTTCCATTAATAGGACAAAGCTTTCAATATGGGATTTTGGGTCAGTATGGCCCTTGTAGGGTGTCATGGTAGGCATGTTGAATCATCTCAGGAATTTTTCCGACCTTATTTCTTCTGCGAAGGGGGATTCCTCCTCACCGTCCTGGGCATCTCCTGCATCGGTCTTGAGGTTTACTCCCCACTTGGCCATCTCTTTCCTCAACCAAGACCTCATGTAACTATCTGAGTTGCTGTGCCGCCCTCTGCGGCCTTCTTTGTGTCTATTTCCCCGGGCGTGGTGCTCCTCATGACATGAGGTCTCTCGTTCAGCCTCGTCATACTTTCTTTTTTTCCCTTCTGATGTTTCGGGGGCTGTCATAGGGGGAATCTGGCGGCTGTCTTCCCTCTTCTTCTTCCCATGTGTCCTCCGTTTGTGAATCTTTTTCTACCACTACGGATTTTATCCCGTAGGGGCCCCTCCTTCTGGGTCTATCGTCTTCACTTGTATCTATAAACTTTTTTCCTTCCGACGTCTCACCTCTTCTCTGACTGGTTCCAGCTTCAAATCTCTCGTTGTTCCTCCCTTCCACTTTTTCTAGTCGGTCCATCATGGATTTCAGAAAGGCTTGGTTTTCCTCCATTTCTTTCCTCATGTTTTCTTCTATCTTCTCTACCCAGTCCGTAGTTGGACTTCCTGATGATCGGTGATTTTCGTCTTCTGCCATTGTCTTACTACGTATGCTGTTTTTCGTTGAAACTCCCCACAGACGGCGCCAACTGTTGACAGTTGATTTTGGTCTCAAGGCAATATGGGAATATAACTCCCGAGACAATCCTCCCTCAATAGTGAATTTGTTCAGTTATGGGGGAACCAAAAGCAAACTTAGCAAAAGACAGATAAATACGCCAATCAACAAGGAGATTTAACGTGGTTCGGCGGATCAGATCCAACCTACGTCCACGGGCACAAAACGAATGATACTTTTATTACTGAGATATGCTTCTCTGATATCTCTTGTGTTTTACAAGTCTGATCGTGATGATCTTGATATTGATTTTGATGCCCCTTAAGCATACTCTACCCTCCTATTTATAATAGTGCAGAAATCAGATTCCTTCTTTTACAAAGGTTTCCTAGTCGAATTAATCTCCTTCTTCCACAAGGATTTCTAATTTAAAACTACATTTACTTCTTTTGTCCTATTAAGATACTGATTCATCAGTTCTCCCCATGAAAGTAGGATAATTTGTCATCTTATCCGAGAAAATAGGTGCCTTATCTTCCTGAGCATGCCTCGCTATCTGGTCGGTCTTCATGAGGTCGGTCATGATAGTCCTTTGAACTGAGAATGTTTATGCCGATCTGACAATGCCCGATCATTCGAGCCAAAGTGGTCGGTCATCAATCATCAAGTGCTCGGTCTCTACCTGTTGGCTTTATAACACTCATGTGGTCGGGTCGGCATTAATGATCTCGATCAAGAAGGTAATTACCCTTTTTACCTCTGCCGTGCTCCTTAAATAACATAGGACCTGAAAACACCATCAACGGAACTTTTAATGGAAAATATGAAATGATTGTGGTGGACGCTGTGTGCGTCACATTGTATTGATTTAATGCTCGAAGGTATTGGAAAGTTACCTCAACATAAAAATACATTATTAAAAGCGATAAAAGGTAAACTTACATATTTTATTAAATATCTTATTATTTCACATTATAAATTCATAATTATTACTATTATTTAACAGGTTAATAATTTCATCTATAATCATAGAGCTGTGTTGGATTTAATGAGAAGTTTCACAAAGAAAGATTCAGTTCACCCCGCTCTGACAAGGTTTGCAACTGCATTCTTAACATTACAAAGTATATATGGTCTGAAGCAACCCTTAGAGCAAATATTTACTTCAAAATGGTGTAATGACATTAGTTTCTCAAAGAAATCAGAAGGGAAAGTTGTGAAAAAAAATAATTTTGAGTGATAGATTTTGGACTTGTGTTGCTTATGCATTGAAATCCACCAAACCTCTAGTTCATGTGTTGAGGATGACAGATGGCGGAAAATTTTATTGTATGGGATTTATATATGGTGCCATGGATAGAGCAAAAGAGGAGATAGCAACAAATTTGGGAAATGAGATCGGTGCATTCAAGGAGATCTGGAAAATAATTGATAATCGGTGGAAGTCTCAGTTGCACCGCCAATTGCATGTGGCTACCTATTTTTTGACTCCTCATATCCAATATGTAGACAATTCTCCTTCTAAGCATCCGGAGATTAGGCGTGGGTTTATTTTATGCATGTCCAAACTGTTTTCCCGATCCTGAAGATCAATATACAGAAGATATGCAAGCGAATAAATTTCTAAATAAGCAAGGATTATTTGGCCTCAGTCTGGCTAAACACATCGTCTTCAATCGTAGTCCCGGTATGTGAATTATCACTTTTGTATTATTATTAACTATAAGATATTATATGAATTTTAAAAATGTATATTCCATCTTATTATATATGACTGGTGGAGAGCATATGACGATGAAACTCCTCAACTGCAGTCTTTAGCAATAAAGATTTTAAGTCTAACATGCTCATCCTCGGGGTGTGAACGCAATTGGAGTACATTTACTATGATATGATCTAATAATAACTTGTGAATTCATAATTTAAAAAACTATGATAATTTGAATAAATATTTCGTAGATTCATACAAAGAAGAGAAATAGATTATCCACCCAGAATTTGAACTCATTAGTGTACGTAATGTACAATATGAGATTGAAGTAAAAATACATGAAAAATAATCGGATGATGATCCTTTGATTGAAGATGAGATGCCTTCTGATGATTAGTGGGTGGCTGGAGAAAGCTTTGTTGAGAAAAACTTCCATTGAAGAACCGAGTGGAAATAGACCACTTGCACAAAAGATGAGTATAGACCAAAGTTAATCTTTACAAATAATGCAATTTATATAATTCAAATAAAAAGATAATATGACTTTATGTTATTTGTTAGGGAAATGAAAAGCTCCACAATTAGTGGATGAAGACAATACAAGTGAATGGGGCTATTTGGAGGATGACCCATCTGATGATGATGGGGGTTTTGACCCAAGTTTCATGCCACTAGACACAAATGATAGCATATTTAGGGATTAGTTATCAATTATTTTTTTAACATACTATGAATAATGGATAAATGAGTGTATTTTAGATTGTTGATGTTTTATTATGCTAATATTATTATTTTAATTTATTTTTTTTGATTTTCGGATCGAGACGCCCACCTCGAGACCATCCGCCTCACGCCTCGAGGCGTTATCCGTATTTTTAAACATTGATAATGGTAGATTATGCGATATATTCTTTAACATCGTGTTGTAGGCACGAGCAACATCTAGTATATATATAAAAGTTAAACATGTTTAAACATCCTCATCGCGCCAAGTGGTAGCAGCGACATGTTGTGGTTTCATATTAAAGTTATAAAATTAAATTAATAAATCTATTAAATAAAAATCATATTATAATAAAAATACATATTATAATTTTATAAGAATTCTATTATAATAAGAAAATATATTGAACTATCATATTTTAAAAAAAAAAACACTATTAAATTATCTACAATTAACTTAATCTCTACAATTAATTTTTTATTATTAAATTATAAAATTAAAATAATAAATTATTAACATAAGAAACCCATTACAATATAAAACAAAATCTATTATTAAAGTAAAAAACTTATTAATTAATTAATTTTGTAATTTTTTATTATTATCAAAATATAAAATAAAAATAAAAATAAATCTATTATAATAAGAAAACATATTATAATCTCTCATTAAAATAAAAAAAAAAAAAACATAAGTGACACTTAATCTCTATAATTATCCTCTACAATTAATTCTTTATTATTAAATTATAAAATAAAAATATTTTTACCATTAACTTTATTTAAAATAAAAAAACTTATTATAATAAGAAAATATAGTATAATATCCTATTACAATTAAAAGAATACTATTAAAATTTAAAATTAAATTAATAAATCTATTAAATAAGAACCATATTATAACAAGAAAATATATAATACTATCCGGTTAATTTTTGAATAATATCACATATAATCCTGCAATATATGTGTGTAAAATATTTTAAAACTTTCTCATTGCATCACATGACACATAATCTCTCAAATTAATTTTTTATTACTTATTATAATAAGAAGATATAGTATAATTTTTTATTAAAATAAAAAAAAATATATGTGGCACATAATCTCAACTATTGATGTTTTTATTATAAAATTATCAAATTAAAATAATAAGTTATTAAAATAAAAATAAAAAAACTTATTATAATATAAAAATATAATTTCCTATTACCAAATTACAGCCGCCTATAAAACCCAGCCAATTTTTTGGATTTTAGGTTTTATTATTATTTGTTATTTTATTTTGAATTATTTTTATAAGTTCTTTTTTTATTTCATGATTTTTTTTTTAATTTTTTGTGCTTTAAGATGTAGACTCTGACGATTAGTTTTTGCACAATGAACAAGAAATATTATTTGAGAATTAAAAGATAGACAAATGAGGCACAAATATTACGTCTAAGTAAATCAATTGTCTCATTTAAACTATAAAACTGACAAGATCAAGAGTATTTACAAGATTAATATCTAAATATATTCTCAACTCACACAAAGTGCAGGTCTTGTACTAGTAACTTGTAATGATACGATATACTTGCAATTTAAAGAGTTAAATTTACAACATAAAAAGATTTATGTAAATAAAATATTTTTAATGAAAATCATTTTTAGAAATGAAAATATTTTCTAGTATTTGACTACTGCCTACAAATATTCTTTGAAAAATATTTTTCAGATGTTTGGTGCAACCAATATTTTTTTTCAGAAAATATTTTCTGGTGATTAAAATTAGGGATAACAAAAAAGTCTAGATCAAACATGGATTCACGTAGTCCTCGATGACTTGGGTTAGAAAATTTTGGGTTCATAAAAAATATCGAACTCGGATTGCGAAATTCCAGACCCATACAGATCCAGACACAGGTATTTCCGGAAATGGGTCCGCCCCGAATCCATATACACTCGAAAATGCTCGGGTCTACAAAAAAAATTCCAAACTCGGGTAGAAAAATTCGGGACTCACACGAATCTAGAGCCATATATTTTTGGACTCGGATATGCAAATACCCGGAACACTCGGGGTCTGGAAATATCCGGGTTAGAAAAAAATTTCCTGAGCTGGGCAAGAAATCTGGACTGGATCAGTTTAGGAAATATGGACTAGGATCTGCACAGGTCCAGAATTCTGATATTCGAGTCCAAAATTTTATTAATTTTATATAAATATAATTGAAAAAATAAAAATCAGATTTCTAGATCCGATCCGGGTATATTCATAGCCACATGAGTCCGGATTTTCTTGACCTGGTTACATAATTCTATTAATTTTATACAAATATAATTGAAATTTCTATATTCGGTTCGAGTATATCCATATCCACGCCTGGATTTCTTGGACCTGATTACATAATTTTATTAATTTTATACGAATATAATTGAAAATATTTTAAAAAATCCAGATTTTCGGATCTGGTTATGCTCGAATCCATATCAGCCGGGTCCGGAATTTCAGGATCTGGTCCAAAATTTTATTAGTTTCATACAAATATAATTGATAAAAAGATAAATAAAAAATCCGAATTTCTAAATCTAGTTCAGGTATATCCAGGTCTGAAATTTCGCGACTTTGATCTATTGAAAAAGAAAAAATTCAAATTTTCGGATTCAAATATTCATGCATCCATATCCTTGTGGGTCCGAAATTCTAATACCCGAGTTTAAAATTTTATTAATTTTATATAAATATAAATAAAAAAAAAAAAAAAAATCCATATTTTTGGATCTAGTCCGGGTATAACCGAATTTATCCACATGGGCCTGAAATTTTGAAACTCGATTCTATAATTTGATACAAATATATTTGAAAAAATAAAAATCCGAATTTCCGGATTCATATATTCCCTGATCCATATTCATGCGGGTTCGAAATTTTAAGACTCAAATCCATAATTTTATACAAATATAATTGAAAAAACAAAATTAAAAGAATCTAGATTTATACCAATATGATTTTAACTACCTATGTAATTGATAGTTATTTACTCGATGTTCTTCCTTTATTCCTATCTTGGATTTGTTACCTATCACAGTACAAGAATCTCACAAAAATTATTTAAACAAGGGTAAGAAATTATAATAGTATGTACAAAAATCCAAAATAATTAAATTATAATCACACAATCTCATCCATAGACAGCAGCTACTCCACTTGTTTCTGCTCCCAAACTATTCGCACTTCCAACTGTGATTGATAAATTGATAGCAACACTTTTTTGCAGATTTATTTAATCCAGAAGGTAATTTTAATGTGGCCAATTTCTCCTCTTTTTTGCAATCAGTTTCACTGTAACACCTGATGCTCTAGCTAATTTTAATGTGGCTAATTTTAATGCTCTATCAAATATTTTCAATATTTGTCCGGAAAATATTTGATAGTTGTCTTGAGTCCATAATTGAATAAATTTTTCAAATTAATTATTTTAATTAATTTTTCAAATTAATTTGATTATTTATAATTAACAAGTGTAATTGTTAGACTTAAACGGTGCAACTGTTGATTTGTTCTAAACAGATACTAACAATTGGAATTTAAGTTTAAATGTATCTATTCTTTAGCGATATGTCTATTTGATCACATATTTTCAATTCTATTTAAAGATAATTCCCTACAAAACGTTGATGAATCTCTCCATTTTCTCTGTATTTTTTCTGAAATTCTCTCTAAAATCATAGGAGTGTTGGTCTGTGATTTCTTGACTTTGTTGTATCCCAGAGAAATATTATCTTAACTTGACAGCAAATTGGGGACAATAATTACCTTAAGCCTAAGGGAAGTATAATTCATGCCTCAAAGCAATTCTCCGTTCTTCCAATTATACTACAATCTGTTTTCTTTCATTTATTTTTTTAACATTAGCTACTCAAAACATCAAGGTTGGAAACTTGATTTCCAACATTGAGTGGCCAAAAGAAAACCCATAAACATTGAGAGACCAAAAGAAAACCATATGAGATACGACCATTTAATAACAAAACAAAGAATAATGCCCTCCTAATTTAACAAATGGTAACAAGATATCATAGTTATTTGTGGCTTGAGAATTCCTAAATATATAATTCTACAATCAAAAGGATTGTTTTCGCTGTAACAACATTGTAACTCCTTGGAACTTTCTAACAGACATTACAAGAGGTATTGTACAATCTTCGTGAAAGCAAGCTACTATTTCCTGTTTCTAAAAAAGCTTAACAATTCCACTTCGCTGAAGTTGAGACTCACTAACTAGTGCCATTAGTATCTTCAGAGAAACAGCAAGATTGCCCCTGAAAATGAGTAGTAACAGTCAAATGCTCAACTTGTGGAAAGAATCAGTACAAAACCATTTAACACGATATGATTCAAAGCTCTAAACTCAGACTAGACTATCAAGTTACAGGTGCAGGAAACCAAATGTACAATTTTGATTACATGGATGTCCATGCAAGGGAGCAAAGCAAAAACAAAAAGCTTATTTCAGGTAAAGATTTCATTCAGCAGAAGTAAACAGCTCTAGATCTTGTTCAAATTTTAAAAGATCCAGTATTTGAACAAGATATCTATCTATCATCCATCTCTTTTTCATGCAAAAGTGCAACCACAGCCACACGCTCCAACCAACTAAAACAAAAATTGTATCAGAGTAACCTTCACTGCCACAATAGAACTTTTAAAACACGCCATAAATGATTCTATATCCAGCCCTACCTCCATAAGATATGTGTCATAAAACTTATTCGACAATATGAAATTTAAATGGATGGTCTGTAACTAAAAACTCAGCTATAAAAAATCCGATAAGATTTTCAAACATCAACTAAAAAACTATCAGCTCATTTCTTCCCATTCAACACAACAAGCTTTTCAAACACTAATTGCACATTTCCATGATCAAGCAACACAAGTTCAAATCACTACCAGCGAAGCAAATGTAAATATCAAAATTTGACAATGCAACATTAGAAACTAGCACCTACTGCATTGATCAAACAATTAAAATTTTTGACAATATTCGGAAATGCACGGTCCTTTCGATAGAGAGTATTGTCAGAGAATATAAGCTAGTTTATAAGCTATGGAACATCAAAATAATATCTCGATTTTGTGAGCGTTAAAATACTTTCGTTAACGCTCTACCAACGCTCCATCAAACGAACCCTCAATGTTCCGAAAAAGAAATGCTAATTACACTTACTCAAGCTCCGCGACTAAAATTAAGTATCTGGGCGAGCGTTCCCAAAACGGCGAAAGCTAACAGGGGGCTGACATCCAGCGTATCGAAAACAGGGGGGATAATGTTCCGAAACAGATTCAAATAAGGATCGCAGAGGTCCCGAATGGCCGAAAGCGGCTGGCGTTCCCAAGGAATGTTGGGGAACCAACTCAGCAAAACCCTAACCAACAAAACGCCGCTGTAAATGTCAAGCCACTTGGCCAATCCCGCCGCCACAACCGTGAGAGGCGTGTTCAAGCTCCCTCTGGGGCGGTCACGCAGCGCGGCGAAGAACAAGGGCCCCACCGAGTGGACTAAATTGGTTGGTGGATGTGGGGGGAGGGTGGTTGGGATTTTGGAGATGGCGAATTTGAGGAGGAATCCGGAGAGGGATAAGAGGGTGGTCACGGTGCGTGTTGAGTCGCTGAGAAGAGGGGAGAGAGGTGTGATTTTGGGGGTTTTGAGGGGTAAAGTTGGGAGAGATGAGGATGCGGTGGCAGCGGCGGCAGATTTGATGGGGATGAAGGAGGGAGAGGCGCGGCGGGGAGAATGGTGGAGGGGTTTAGGGTTTGAAAGAAACGGCGGTGATCGGAGGGAGATGAGAGCGGCGCCAGTAGCCATTGTTATGCTTAAAAGCTGAGGAAACGAAAAGGTAGTTTGCTTTGAAGATAACGGAGAGCTCGTGTTTGCTTTTATTTTCTGAGAGGAACATCCTGTCAATAAATGTGCCTGGAGCCCCTCATGTGAAAGCGTTGTGAAAATTTTTTGGTGAGAAAATTATTTTATTTTATTTTATCTTTTATTATTATTGGTTAATTTTGAACGTTATATCAAAATTGAACGGTCTAAATAGTATATATAATGGGAGCGGGCTATGTAGACACTGGATTTCGTCTTCGGTCCACAATCGAGATTTGTATGATGGGGCACTAGCGATCCTGCAAAACAAAAGTAGAGTGAGCTGAGAATTTCTATCCACCGGTGTGGTGGTTGACGTAGGCACTACAACGCTCAAGTGAAGACAATCAGCAAATAAGGGAAGAATAATATTTGAGGGTACCTTAACCTCCGTAAACTGTCGTGAGGGCGGTAGACAAATGTTTAAAGGACGATTTACTTTGAGAGCTATAATATGAGTGTCAAAGTTTTAATGACTGTAACTCTAAGTTCGGCATCTTTTATAGGCTAAAGAGTCGCTTTCTAGTTGGATTCGGTATCATATTTATGAGGGGGGGGTCCCATTAATATGTTATAAATCTAGCTTTTGGTGCTAAGACGGCTAATCACATGGAGAATAATTAATTACGGATAGACTTTTTTGCATGAGATTTGTTGGAAAGTCAATGGGTTACCTTGTGGGCTTTGTCTGATATATGAGCCTGAGAAGAAAAGACGTTTGAGTCCTTCGCCCAACCTTGGCCCATAGATTGGGTATGCTGTTTGAAGGATGAATTGACTACCATGTTATCAATTAGGCTTTCTCTAATATATGGGCCTGAAATGAAAAATAATTTGGTCATTGGCCCAAATTTGGCCCGTACAGGCTCCAATATATTTTATGCTATAACCCTCAATAAATGTGTGATTTTGATATGTGTTGATTAATAATTTTATATTTGTATTATTATTGATTAATTCTAAATTTAATATATATATATATATATATATATGATAAAATATTAATAAGTGAATATATCATTAAGAATGACAAAAAAACTCAGGCTCGGTCCGGTGTGGATCGGCCCGCTCGGGGGTAAATAATTTCTGGTCGGGCCCTAGAAGTAGAGGCCCGGCTCGGACTCGTGCCTGAACCAGGCTCATTACATGAAGCCCGAGCTTAAAAAATATTATATATATATATATATATATATATTTATATACTTATATAATAAAATAAATATATATATTTTTATTAATAAAAAACCGGACCGGATAAAACCCAAACCGAGCCCTTATATATCATGCCACCGTCTAGCTCAATTCTTTCTCATTTGTGTTGTTATTTTTGTTTGAGCATTTCTCTTTTACCTCCCCGAACTTCGGCTCCACTACACTTTGATACATTTGTTGGAGAATTAAGTGCTATTAAACGAAATCAACATGCATCAAACCAACAAATCAGAACACAACAATGGATTCAAAACTATACTAACATGCCAATATTAAAACATAAACCATAAACTTAGAGAAAATCTGGAAAACGACGAAAACTTGTAGTCCAAGTCGAGTTGCCTCTGTTCTTAAGAACTTATTAGTCTGTCTCGGTGCTCTACAGATTTTATGGCTAACGTCCTCCTATGATAACTTGGATTCCTCTTGTTCAAGTGGCACTCCTTAACAAGATCTTGAACTAGGACAATGGTGGAATCTCTCTTCTGACTCAAAAAAATGAAATTGATGTGACTCAAGACTTATGAAAGTTATTGATCTATTGAATGAACATGAAGACCCCTTAAATAGACATGGAAAGATGCCTTTGAGGGCAACTTTTGGTTTAGGGTGCAACCCTCCTAAGGGTTATATCCATTCCTTAAACCCTTTGGAGCCTATAGGTGTGTTCTTTCAATTAGAGGACATGTCCCTACATGTTAGTGTCTCTCTCATAGGGCACTACACAAGGGACATGACCATCTTTTCATCCATACTCTATATTTAGAGAATTTACAACAATCCGCACAATTCTCTAACTATTAATGCATACATTTAAGACAGTTTTCATGAACTAAAGCTGCATCGAAGTAGGTAGCTTTCGCCTTAAACCTTTTCAAGTGAATGACAATCAGATTTACTTGGCAAACCAGTGACCCATAGTCTTGAATTATTCCGTCGTTGGTGTAAACCAAGACAATTGCCAACACATAGCTTTACTTCGACAATTTCCCGTTCTACTGTTGTGTTCATTTTGGCCATGAATGTTGGTCCTGGATTCATCAAGCACTTTAGGGGAGTCAGCCTGTAAAATCCTATGGAAGCGGCCTCACTTCTTACTTGAAATATGTGATCTACTATAAAGAGGTAATCTGCATTTACCCCAATTACGACTCTTCTCCTAATATACTGATCATTAAAAGCCTTAGCTTATCCTAACCTTGACAAACAGCACTCTGCGTCATTATCGGAATAGGAAAGAGTATAAAACTCTACAGTACATGTTTTGAATTGTACAAAGTTTCTGTTGTCCCTTTTGAACCTAGATCTTGGGATCTCCAGTCAGCTAGGTTGGGTTTCCACAGTGACAATTCTTAATTTATAGGCTTCAAGCCCATTCCCCTCGATAACTTCTCAACTTGCTCTCTAGGTAAACCTTTAGTAAGTGGATCCATTAGGTTTTCCTTTGATTTCACATAATCGATCGATATTATGCCACTTGAGAGCAGTTTTCGTATGGTATTATGCATGTGACGTATGTGTCGAGACTTACCATTGTACATTATATTTTGGGCTCTCCCAACAGCCGATTGACTATCACAATGTATACTTATCGCTGGCACTGGTTTGGGCCAATTTGGAATATCCTCCAGGAAATTTCGAAACCATTTCGCTTCTTTCGCTGTTTTGTCTAATGCCATGAACTCAGATTCCATAGTAGACCGGGCAATTCATGTTTGCCTCGAGGATTTCCATGACACGGTTGCACCACCAAGTGTGAAAATAAATCCACTCGTAGATTTGGAATCCACTGTATCAGATATCCAGTTAGCATGGTTGCATCCCTCTAGAATAGCGGGATATCTCGTATAATACAGACCATATTTTGAAGTTTCTCGCAGATACCTCAAAACTCTTACTATGGCCTTCCAATGGTTATGTCCTGGATTGCTCGTATATCTGCTAAGCTGATATCAGGTCGTGTGCAATTTGTGAGATACATCAAGCTTCCGATGATTCTCAAATACTCTAATTGTTATACGATTGAGCCAGTATTCTTTGATAAAAGAAGAGTTAGGTCTACAGGAGTTCTAGCCACATTTAGATCTTCTTTATTATATTTCTCAAGAATCATCTCAACATAGTGAGTCTGAGATAATATATATCCTTCTAATGTTCTAGAAATCTTAATTCCTAAGATCACATCAGCCACGCCTAAATCTTTCATATCAAATTTGTTGGTCAACATTTTCTTGGTAGACTGAATCATCTCACGATTACTACTAATTATAAGCATATCGTCTACGTAAAGACACACAATGACATATCCTTTTTGAGTTGATTTGGTGTACACACACTTATCACACTCATTGATCTTGAAATCACTTGACAACATCTCTTTGTCAAATTTTTCATGCCATTGCTTGAGTGCTTGTTTTAATCCATATAAGGATTTTACAAGTTTGCACATCTTCTGTTCTTGTCCAGGAACATTGAAACCTTCTGGTTGTTCCATGTAAATCTCTTCATCCAGCTCGCCATTTAAGAATGCCGTCTTTACATCTATTTGATGTATTTCAAGACCAAATATAACTACTATGGCTATGAGCATTCTTATTGACGTGATACGAGTCACTGGTGAATAGGTGTCAAAATAATCAAGGCCTTCTTTTTGTCTATAACCTTTTATGACAAGCCTTGCCTTGTACTTATCTATTGATCCATCCGGTTTCATCTTCCGTTTGAAAATCCATTTGTAGCCCAATGGCTTACAATCTAGAGGAAGATCAACCAACTCCCAAGTATGATTTTGTAGGATGGAATCAATCTCACTATTGATAGCCTCTTTCTAAAAAGGTGACTTCGACGAAGACATTGCTTCTTTATAGATTTGAGGCTCATTTTCTAACAAGTATGTCAGAAAATCGGGACCAAATGACTTAGACGTTCTAGCTCTTTTACTACATCTAGGTTCAGTTGTCTCAATATTTTCACGTTGATTTGATTCTTGGTCAACCCGATCACTGTATTTGACAGTATCAATTGTTTTTTTTTTAGAAACTCTGTTCTTTGTCTTTCCTTACAAGAAAATATCTCTTCAAAAAATATTGCATTCTTTGACTCAATTATCATATTCAGATTAAATGTCAGGAGTATCAGACTTATGTACCAAGAATCGATACGCACTACTGTTGAGAGCATATCCAACGAATATACAATCAACAGTTTTGGGTCCTATTCTAACCTTCTTAGTTTTAGGAACCATTACATTGGCAAGACACCCCCACACTTTCAGATATTTGTAGGAAGGTATGTGATATTTCCACAACTCATATGATGTCTTGTCCAATCTTATGTGAGGCAGCTTGTTCAGAACGTAGTTCGCGGAGAGCAGGGCTTCCCCCCACAAGTTCTGGGGTAAACCAGAACTTGTTAATATGGCATTCATCATTTCCTTCAATGTTCGGTTTTTACGCTTAGCAATCCCGTTCTGTTGAGGTGAATAAGGAGCAATAGTTTCGTGAATAATTCCATTATTGGAATAATATTCACCAAATGGTGATACATATTCACCACCTCTATCACTCATGATTCTTTTGATTTTATTGCCAAGTTGATTTTCAATTTCGTTCTTATAGTGTACAAAGCTCTCAATAGCTTCATCTTTGCTCCTCAGCAAATACACATAACAGAATCTTGTGCTATCATCGATAAAAGTTACAAAGTATTTTTTACCGTCTCTTGTTTGCACAATATTCATATCACACACATTAGAGTGTACAAGTTCCAAGGGTTCAGAACTTCGTTCTATGGAATGAAATGATGTTCTATGCATTTTTGCTTCAACACATGCCTCATATTTATGTTGGTTATGTTAGGGTTAGTGCTCAGAGTGCCAATCCAGATCGTATTTATGTCTGATTCATATATACGAGCAATTCTATTTTCCGTAATATTACTAATTTAATGGTAGCACCCTTGTCTTTTATACACTTATTCGATCTAATTACGATTAGATATCTGATTACGATTAGATCGAAACTAAATCTGGTTTAGTGATACGTGTATATTAGATAAAAACCCTAGGATTTACAATGTAGTGCGCAGTTATAACGTAGTTTGTAATTGACATTGGGAAACGCACCATAAGATGTATATTCTTAAATAAAGTTCCTGGTCAAGATTTACTAACACGGGTCGGTTAGTAAAATCTGCTGAGACCAATACATGTGGTATATCGTGACTTGGTCTGATGGTTTATCCCAATGAACCATGAGTCTCGAGAGACTCGTATAAACATGTAGGTGTTTATTTGATAAACACTAAACGACTCACTGAAGATTTGCTAATATATGGTACACCAACATCAATAGGAATCTTCTCGAGTTGAGCGAGCATAGTGGTCCTTTGACTTGAGATACCACAGTGGGATATATGAGTTATCCTCCACACTTTGATGGTAGTCACATCACCGATCTATTTAGATCAGACCTCCGCATGTTCGTTGGGTGTTGATGTTGGTTTATTCTAAGGTCCCAAGATCAAATCAAGACATGAAAACATGCGTGAACACATCAACGGAGGTAGCGGAATACTCACATTGATCGGTTATGTCGATTTGAAGACGAATCAAGGCCAAAAACGTACTGCCCTTCACGCCAAACTGCTGGCAGTCCACTGCCCTGCAAAACAGAAATTCGGGTCTCAAAACGAAGCTCCAAACTCCATCGGATGAGTCCCGCCTCATGGTCGAACCTCCCTACCACCTTCGCAAGACTCGTAGTGTGCTAGCACTTGCGGTTTTCACCATGAAAACCCAAATCTTGGCTTCCCTTGCTCACGATTTTTCTGGTTCAAAACCAGTCCAAAGTTTCTGTTTTGGGCGTGAGGTGAGAAGAGAGAATGAAAGAGTTGAATTGTGTATATTAAGTTAAAATGATTTACCAAAAATCAATTTATATTTATGCCATAATATTTATTAAATTAATAATAAATTTATGACACAAAACATGCAATGGCTTAGAGTGTCAAACACTCAAACTCCATGCAATGACATTGAGTGCAATGTACACAATCTACATGCAAAGCATTAGAATGACATGTGTCATGTGGGCCCCACACGTTTCCAAATGAAAGTGGGCCCACGTGCACTCACGTGTTCGGGTTCGATATTTCCGAAATACCGAGCTTACGTCGCGACGTTAATTCAATCGAATTTAAATAAATAATTGCGCCTGGCGAAATTATTATTTACGTCGCTAACGAATTAATTCTAAATTAACTCGTTTGCCCGAATTAAAATCTAATTTTAATTCCGCGTCGAAATCTAATTTCGTCTAATATATCGAATATATTAATACATCGATTAATTCCGAATTAATCGTTCTCTCTCTTTAGACGACATTTTATCCCGGATAAAACATCTCCGTTATTAATCCTAGATTAATTTTCTCTCTCTTCTATTATAATCCCAGATTATTCAAGAGTGCGAGTTGTGCGTCATCGGGGGATTATCGGGAAGCGACCCATGAGATCCCCGGATAATCTAGCAGTAAATACGGTCGTCGGAGTATCCGAATCACGTACGTACCAAGTACTACGTTCTACCGATTTACGAGACAAGGTCGACTCCTAGCAAAGCACCAAGTCTACCTAATTCTCCGGACATATCCATTAAAGAATATTAAGATCTGTATCAAGCGTAGTATACTAATGTATTGTGCATATCGGCCCAGTATCGGATAATCACGTGCTAGGGCTGGGGCTGGATAAGTGTCTGCCCCGTCCGAAACACATATCGGATGTCTGGTAACTAGTCTCTATAATCGGATATTCATGACCTGGTCATAATATCACGATTGGATGCGCATCACTTTATGAGCACTAATACCGTATCCTGCGTGACATCATCTCCATTATGACTGGAGTGACACTTCCGTCTTGACATCACATCCAATACACTACGATTCTCTGATAAACCCAGAAGAGGTGAACACAGAACCAGTTAAGATCCCCCACCACCAAAACCAAAGTTTACCGATTGTCGTAAGTATTATCGATGCAAGTCTCAGGTTAAGACTATACACACCTACCTTGATTTCGGCCTCCCATAGACACCTAGTCATAATACCAATGGGATTCCGAAGGGTCTATCCAGAGCGAAGCTGTTTCCCGTACCATCGGTGAAACACGACCTCCTATCGCACTTGCACAAGTATCCAATACTTATATATATGAGAACTATGCCGTTGTGCCCTCACAACGCGCACAAGTGCAATACTAGCCTATTCCGCATTATCGATGTCCAGTCTCGATAATACTACGGCTAGGGATATTTAATGATTAATCCTTCGTGGACTGATACTGTCTCATATCATCTCAATCCAGGAACTAATCATAGGGACCTCTCTTCATTTATATATCTATGGTGATCTAATCACAAATGATGAGAGTGCAATTTCCTTATTACATAGTTAATTTGCTACAACAACACAATGATCTGTGCAAATAGTGACGCTATGGGTCATATTATCCAACAATCTCCCACTTGGCACGTAGCGAGTCACTCAAGTGTCCTACACTCGAACTATGTAAGGTTCGCTCAAATTGCTGAGAAAAGGTTTTCGTCAGCGGATTTGCTTAATTATCATCTGACGCGATTTACACGATCATCACATCGCCACGATGTATGATCCGAACGAATCAGATGATATAGAAGTATATATCTGGATCGTCGATGAGACCTTTAATTCTTTAGCCTATGCTGACGCCTAGCTCAGCTGCTAACAGAACTTTATCTAATCTATTAGATTTATTTTCGACCCAGATGTCTTCTATTGCTGCCTCAGCTGCAGCAATAATCCGCATTTGTTGTTTATTCGGCAACAGTTATCTTGCTAGGAAGATTTCCAGCTCACTGTCCCTGTTATTCAAACTTTATAGTACCGTAGTATTTTAATTGTTTGGAAACTTGCAGTAGTGATCCCAGTCACTTCAAGTTCTCCATCTCCATAGTTTAAGACAACATCTTTAGTTCTCTCCGATACTAACAGATGTTCTGAATCTTTAATCCAGTGACTATCACTTGGATTAACTTGATCGTGACTCCATATGCTCGAAGCGTATGAGACACCCTATCAAGTACATTTTAATGTACAATTCCCAGAGAGTGTTAACAAACTCCAAATCTATCCCAGTAGATCTTTATTCCTTGAATAAAGGTTGTTACTCCCCAGAATTCTACGGAGAATTTCTATGAAAGAATATTTATGAAAGCCAAGCTTTAACCAATTGCTTTATGGGAATTTCACTGTTAGTGCAATCTCCCACTAACCTCCTTATATACACAAGAATTATTTCGTTTTGAGTCAAATCATAAACCATTATGATTATTTCAAAACGACAGTTCCAAGAACCTTATGCTTGCATTGATCCAAACATGGATCGAATAACCTGCAAACCTTGTTTGTCGGTTATATAAAATCGTCAGGATGTTGTAAACATTCTCCAAAAGGTTTCCTTTTCAGGAAAGCGATTTTGATTTATAACTGACATATTTCATAATGAAATATATAGTTATTTTCAAGCATTTTCAAAATGGATTTACCATGGCAACAGGTAAAAGGTTGAACCCTTATTAACACAATGTTGATAACGATACCTTTCCGTCAAAAGCCTAGCTTTGTACGTTGGTATGTTGCCATCCATGTATGTCTTCCTTGAAGACGTTAAATGTACCATAGGCACAATGCCTTGTGGTACAACAACTAGTATCCAAAATAGTTGTTATACATGGAATCCATTTCGGATTCATGGCATTTTGCCATAACATGGAGTCGATACCTCGTATCACTTCCTCTAAACGTAGTCGGATGGTACACCACCATAAGATTGACATCTTTATGAGGTGAGATCAGAAACCCATACCCTAGGTTGTTTTCTGACTCTATCCGATCTACTAGGTTCTTGTGTATTTGAAGATTAATGGTATAGTTTCATCATTGATGAACTGTTTGTGTTCCATTACGGACCTTGTGCCTAGAACAGTATTACTTCGATTTTCATCGAGTATCACTATCCTCCCACTGACCACTGCATATCGGTATTCCTCTTAGGAAAACCGCATGGTGAGCAACAATCACATTGTTCTCATGTGAGATTTATAAGTACTATACTTATGGTTTCCCTTAGGATAACCTATATTGGCACTTATCCAATTTGGGTCCTTAGTTTGGTATCATCCAAAAGCTATGCCTGGCATACCCAAATTATCAGGAATGAGAAACCTCGTTTCTTCCCTGTTCATATCCTATATGATATCTGTCAAACAGATTTATATGGAACTTTATTCTAAATAAGTTTTGCACTGTTAATACATATCCTGTTGAAGGAAACAGTAGCTCAGAGCGACTCGCGAAAACCTAATCATGTCCAACAAAACTTGGTTTTTAGTTCTGACACATCATCAATTGACGTGTCTCGGGAGGAGTCCTCATATGAAAGACTACCGTACTCTTTCATGTACATATGAAACTTACTGCTTAAGTATTTACCAATACGGTCTTACCGCAGCGGCATAATACTACAGCCGATCTGTTTGTATACTTCGTGTCGAAACTCAAAGTTTCGTATTTGTGTTCTTCAAAAGAAACACATAACCATAACGTGATGCCACATCCGTTAAGGTCACGAAATATTCATGTACACATCTAGCCAAGCTAGATATGGGCCCACTTACTTCACCATGAATAGGGTTTACAGATCGGTGGCCTTTACACTATTACCTAGTAAATAGTATTTTAGGTACTTTACCTAGTAAACTAGATTCGTAGACCTTATTTGAATAGTCAAATCAGTCCTAGTACCCACTCTTCAAAAGTGTGGATATACGAGTCTTGTTTAATTGTGTCCCAGACAACAATGCCACAAATAAGTCTCTATTGATCAATCAATTTGAGCTATTTATTTGTCATTTATATGTTTGAGATTTTATTTATATTCAAAATATAAATTATGTTATTTACATCTAATGTATTTGTCTCAGTATCATCTTTATATAATGAAACACTTTAGTGTTTTAGAATATAAAGGTTTTATCCGCATCGGATTAAATACTGATATAGAGATAATGTCTCTAATCTAACTAGTTACATTATAACATTTCCTAATTTAAGTACATACCCAAATGGTAGTTCCTAAATTTAGGTATCTACGGTCGAAACAACAGCGACTTTCGTCCCGTTTCCAATTCGCAGAGAAATCTCGGCTTGAAGCCAGTATCCAGCTCACAGCGGATTCTGAACGTCAATACATATATGTATTATGTACCACACTAAGTATTTAAAATCCAATTTTAATACTAGTAGTAAACATAACTTTGACAAATATTTTTAAAGTTAGAGCCTCGCCCTTTCTTTAATTCCTTCGTGTTTTCCCATATCCAAATGGTAGTCACTTTGAGATATGTCAATTATCCTTTTCAATATTTCACAAACCTTTGGCCAAGCCTTGGGTTTCGGAATATCGAAACGATGTGCACCTGTGCTACATGCCCAATTGCAAACTTTGACCTTTCTCCACTAGAATAGTCATTAATTCTCCAAGAATTATTAATTGCAATTTTATACTTTTAAATCTAAAGATAGATTTATTGTAAGTAATTAATTAAGCACTAAAGTCATCATCGCATAAATCTTCCAAAGACTTTATGCTCTACTATTTGCTTAATTATGGGCTTAGTAATAATAAGTTATTTTATCAAATAAATTAACCTATTATTAATTCCCAATTGAAAATTAAATCATTTAAAACATTTAATCCAAGGATTATATATTTTAAATATTCAACCTTTCAATTCTTTCCTTGATTTTAATAGTCCAACTATTTAATCAAATTATTAAGGTACTATTTATTATAATGATTACAATAATCCAATTATTTAATCAACTATAATTTTAATATTGATTACTATAATCCCATTATAAAATCAACTATCATTTAATTCAATTATATTGATTACTATAATCCAATTATAAAATCAACTATAATTTTAATTCAATTATATTGATTACTATAATCCAATTATAAAATCAACTATAATTTTAATTCAATTATATTGATTACTATAATCCAATTATAAAATCACTATAATTTTAATATTGATTACTATAATCCCATTATAAAATCAACTATCATTTAATTCAATATATTGATTACTATAATCCAATTATAAAATCAACTATATATGAATGAGTTTGTATATAGTCCAACTATATATATAATTTAAAAAACATAAAATATTAGTCCAACTAATACTTTTAATAAATATGACGAGTAAAATAAAATGAGCGTGTTAGCGAGTATTCGAACGAATGTTGCAAATTCAATACTTGCCTCCCACTATTTTTCGTCGAGTCTCTAACCCTCTGTGGAGTACTCGGGAAACCGTGTTTCCTAGTGGGCTAGGATCCTATTAAATAACACACAACCCTGACTTTGGTCAATAAAAAGCTGTATGCTATTTAACTAGGTAGATCTCACAGATCAATTGGATCTCATCCAATTCCTAGATCCGGTTAGGTGGACATCCAAGTCCGAAACATATGTATAATGTCAATGTATCCAATACATTTTCCTAACCATATCCTCCGAATCATCTAGGCCTTGGCTTTGGCCAAAAACAAACCTAATGATTCCAGTTAAGCAGGACCCATTGACGAGGAAAGTTTCGTAATCAATGTCATTGGACAAAAAGTGATCTGACTTTGGCCAATAAAAATCACGATTTGGACAAGACACCGATATGCAACAAACTCTCATGATTCAAGTACATCCTTGATTGACAAAGGTCTTGACTTTGGTAAAAAACAAACCAATGCCAACTTCGGATCTTGAACAAGAATCATTCAATGGAAGGATTTGCTTAATATAGATTGAGGGATTTTCGCGTGCAAATTGGCTACCAATTTAATTATCTTTGTTAAGGTCTCATCATCATACACCCTTAAACATGCATTCTAAATATATAATAAAGCGAGTATGAAATAAAATAATAATGATATGCGGATGGATACTTAACACATTGATCCTAGATCAAATCTCTCCCTTTCTCACTCAAGCTAGCACTTGTACTACTTCTACCCGTTACACTACACTTCTAAAGAAACCTCATATACATAGAGGGGAATAGGTGAGAAGATATACAAAGAGAAAGAAGGTGATAAGGCTGGACACGCAGGTCCAATTTAATAAATCGAATTTATTACAACAATTTCTAAAATTGCCCACCCGACTAATATCCATCCGATATACATTATTCATTCAACACAACCACGTATTCACACACATAAGCATGCTATCAATCAATCTAATCAAATTAATTAATCTGATAATTAAGTGATCATCCAATGTTCAAACAACGATTTGATTTTGTTCGAGTCAAACTCGTTTTTGCGAATAAGTACTAAAGTACGAATTCATGATTAAATTAAACTACATCATTAAATCTAATTTAACATGTATTTAATACTAATTCACTATTCAATTCCAAATTAAATATTACACTTTTATTTAATAAACCTTTTACGATTTAAATTCCAAATCTAATCGTAACGCGTCTCAAAGACCGATTAACGTCCAACGTCAATTCAATTAAAGTCCAATGGGCTTTTGATTGATTTCTTAAGGCGTGGACTTTTGGTCAACTCGGGTCAAACCGATAACCAAAGTCCAATCCGGGATTTACCCCATAAGCCCATAAATCAATCTTGGCCCATTAGCCCAAATTGAACATTAAAGGTTCATTAGCCGCAATTGGGCTTTATGGTTAAGGTTTTGGGCCCAATTGGATCCAATCCACTTGGCCTAAACCAAACTTGATAAATCAAGCCCAATAGGCCCAATTACAACTTTAAATTCTAATTTCCAAAATAGGCCCAATTAATTAAATCCAAAAATCCAATTTTCACAATTTAATTACCAAAAGTGCATTATATGATTAATCAACTAAATCAACATTTTTAAAACACCAAATTAGTCTTATTAATCATATTCAATTCATTATACATGTCAAACACACATAATGAAAAATCAAACCCATTTACATGCTTTCATGCTCTCGGCCAAGGAGGGATTTTGTGTCCGATTTGGTTTCGATCCAATCGAACCTACATCGACATCAAATCACCATCCAATTTGATTTTATACACATCCAATGTCACAAAACCAAAATTCCAAGACAACATTAGGGCATATCCAATTCGGCCAACATAGAATTTTTGGGGTTTTTGTCCAATTCGAAATCCAATCCAATTCGATTCAAATTAACGTCAACCTAATCGATTCTAACTCATCAAATGAATTAAAAATCAAAAATCCAAGATCCCAAAAATTCATCACACATTCGGCCATGGCATAATATTTGGGGAAAATAATTCCAAATCATTTTTCATCAAATTAGTCCAACCAAAATGAATTTAAACATGTTATAAACATACTCAAACAACAATTTATTCAAATCACGCTCAAATCACATTTACCCAAATTTAAATCCCTAAAATTTCATGCTTGCAACATTAGCTCTTGATGCCATTGTTGGTTTATTCTAAGGTCCCAAGATCAAATCAAGACATGAAACATGCGTGAACACATCAACGGAGGTAGCGGAATACTCACATTGATCGGTTATGTCGATTTGAAGACGAATCAAGGCCAAAAACGTACTGCCCTTCACGCCAAACTGCTGGCAGTCCACTACCCTGCAAAATAGAAATTCGGGTCTCAAAACGAAGCTCCAAACTCCATCGGATGAGTCCCGCCTCATGGTCGAACCTCCCTACCACCTTCGCAAGACTCGTAGTGTGCTAGCACTTGCGGTTTTCACCATGAAAACCCAACTCTTGGCTTCCCTTGCTCACGATTTTTCTGGTTCAAAACCAGTCCAAAGTTTCTGTTTTGGGCGTGAGGTGAGAAGAGAGAATGAGAGAGTTGAATTGTGTATATTAAGTTAAAATGATTTACCAAAAATCAATTTATATTTATGCCATAATATTTATTAAATTAATAATAAATTTATGACACAAAACATGCAATGGCTTAGAGTGTCAAACACTCAAACTCCATGCAATGACATTGAGTGCAATGTACACAATCTACATGCAAAGCATTAGAATGACATGTGTCATGTGGGCCCCACACGTTTCCAAATGAAAGTGGGCCCACGTGCACTCACGCGTTCGGGTTCGATATTTCCGAAATACCGAGCTTACGTCGCGACGTTAATTCAATCGAATTTAAATAAATAATTGCGCCTGGCGAAATTATTATTTACGTCGCTAACGAATTAATTCTAAATTAACTCGTTTGCCCGAATTAAAATCTAATTTTAATTCCGCGTCGAAATCTAATTTCGTCTAATATATCGAATATATTAATACATACATCGATTAATTCCGAATTAATCGTTCTCTCTCTTTAGACGACATTTTATCCCGGATAAAACATCTCCGTTATTAATCCTAGATTAATTTTCTCTCTCTTCTATTATAATCCCAGATTATTCAAGAGTGCGAGTTGTGCGTCATCGGGGGATTATCGGGAAGCGACCCATGAGATCCCCGGATAATCTAGTAGTAATACGGTCGTCGGAGTATCCGAATCACGTACGTACCAAGTACTACGTTCTACCGATTTACGAGACAAGGTCGACTCCTAGCAAAGCACCAAGTCTACCTAATTCTCCGGACATATCCATTAAAGAATATTAAGATCTGTATCAAGCGTAGTATACTAATGTATTGTGCATATCGGCCCAGTATCGGATAATCACGTGCTAGGGCTGGGGCTGGATAAGTGTCTGCCCCGTCCGAAACACATATCGGATGTCTGGTAACTAGTCTCTATAATCGGATATTCATGACCTGGTCATAATATCACGATTGGATGCGCATCACTTTATGAGCACTAATACCGTATCCTGCGTGACATCATCTCCATTATGACTGGAGTGACACTTCCGTCTTGACATCACATCCAATACACTACGATTCTCTGATAAACCCAGAAGAGGTGAACACAGAACCAGTTAAGATCCCCCACCACCAAAACCAAAGTTTACCGATTGTCGTAAGTATTATCGATGCAAGTCTCAGGTTAAGACTATACACACCTACCTTGATTTCGGCCTCCCATAGACACCTAGTCATAATACCAATGGGATTCCGAAGGGTCTATCCAGAGCGAAGTTGTTTCCCGTACCATCGGTGAAACACGACCTCCTATCGCACTTGCACAAGTATCCAATACTTATATATATGAGAACTATGCCGTTGTGCCCTCACAACGCGCACAAGTGCAATACTAGCCTATTCCGCATTATCGATGTCCAGTCTCGATAATACTACGGCTAGGGATATTTAATGATTAATCCTTCGTGGACTGATACTGTCTCATATCATCTCAATCCAGGAACTAATCATAGGGACCTCTCTTCATTTATATATCTATGGTGATCTAATCACAAATGATGAGAGTGCAATTTCCTTATTACATAGTTAATTTGCTACAACAACACAATGATCTGTGCAAATAGTGACGCTATGGGTCATATTATCCAACAGTTGACTGATGCTCATGATATCCAGTGTGTATCAAGATAGTATCTGTCAGTCTTGTGTACAGGGCATATGCATCCTCACGTGTTTACGATCTAGTAAATCCATGGCTGTGGTATAACTTCGTAAATCAATTCCGAGTGTTATTTAGAGATCGTAAATTGAAAGTTGACTATATTATACCGAAAGGGTTTGACCTTTTTTTTTATCTATACCCAAAGTATAATATGGATAGCCTGTGACGGAGGGATTATACGTATGCAATGACTTCGGCTTTTATAGTTTAGCGAGATTATCTATGGTCGTCATAATCCATGAGTGGGTGGATTATAGACACGAAATTGGATTTCGTGACGGATAAACCTAAACTTAGAGAGTCCCACAATATGAAGTGTACTCGTTGAGCACTTGGGCAACGCGATATGAATAATACAGATTATTCATAATACTTCACCGGATTAAATGAGTTAATTCAAATCGTTTAATCGGTTAAACGATAACACATGCATATGGGCATTTTTTATCAATCGTAATTACCGTGTATATGTATTTGATACATAATACGATTAGATACACATTAATTATTCGTCAAATGAGATTTTGACACATGCCATAAATATATGTATTTGTTATTGATTGTAAATAAAAATACATATATAATAATAATTATATTAATTGATTATGTGGATATTTAATTGTTAAATATTTAAATGATTAATTAATTAAACTTTTTTCATAAATGTTATGAAATTTATCCAATTATTATTGGTTTACATGGCATGATTTAATTATGCTTTATGTGTGCAATCTTGATTGGATATCATAAAGTTTAATTATAATTTAATTTGATTAAATTACAAAAGGACAATAATGCCCTCCAAAGTCGGTTACAATAAATTAAAAAGGGGGAAATTTGTTTTCTTCTTCATTCTTTCATACCATTGCCGTGGGCCTCAAAATGAAATGGGTTTCAAACTTGCTTCATGAATCAAGGGATAACAAAGAAGAAAATCAAAGAAAATGCTTATGAAAATAAAGGATTAAAGGTAATTCCTCTACTCCCTAAGCTTAGAAATTTTGTTTCATGTTTCTTGAAGATCATTTGAGATATAGGGTTTCTTCTTTGTTATAAAATTTGGTGCTTTTGGTTGTGGTGGATGAATTGGAAGCTTGTGTGCATGTGTGAAGTAGTTTTGGATGTAATTAGTTTAATTATTGTCCAAATTGATCATTTGATGATGAGTTTCTATTCTAGAGTGTTATGACCAATCTTGTAATTCCTAGAATTATTCTTGGGTGATTCATATGTGGTGACTTGAATTGGTGTTGAGATTAATCTGATTAATGTTGAAAAATTGGATTTAAAGCATGAAATTATGCATTTCGGTTTCTGGATCAGACCTGGAATTGTTCTATTTTTGATGATGAAAATGATGTCTTATGAATGTATTGTTTGTTTTTTCGGAGTTGGAACAATTGCCGGAATGTGTTTCGGAGTTGAAATAAGCGAAAACGACAAAAAACGGTGTTATCGGGTGACTTTTGAGCCAACCAGGTGACAACTGTCCAAACAGTGAATTTGTCACTATTTGGACAGCACATGAACTTCCCTAACACTACTGCGGCTGACCTGGGCAGTCTCCATAAGTGTTGGGTGGTCGGTTCGGTCAAAAACGCGTTTTAGGCCATTTTACGGAAAAAAAAACATTTTTCGTAAAAGTTTCGCGATATTTCATATACATTTATGTCGTTATTTGATATTGAATAAATATGTTTAGGTGAAATATGAATAAATTATTCATATTAGTTATTGAATAATTTATTCGGTAATTTGAAAAAATTTTAAATTACGATTTCACCCGAATCGTGCTTCCGCTGCGCCCTTCGCCCAAAACCCCAACAAAAATGGTATTAGAGCAGGTCTGATGCTTCATCCATTACATTATTCATGCTTTATATTTGATATTTAATCCAATTTTAATGTTCGCGCATGCATTTAATCTATATATGCTTCTTGACTTTTTGATTATATGCTAACGGAAATGTAACGGAAATTTAATGGTTAAATTGTGTTATGTTTTCTATAGGTAAAATTGAATTCTTTAGAAAATGATTTAGACTAAAATTCTACATTTGATGTAGAGTATAGCTTCTTGAGGAAAATCTCCGCTTAGAAATAAGGTTGTAAAGTGACGTGTATTGGATATATGTTTCTTGGTCCGTCTTGTCATTACGGTTTATGTGTATCTTTCTATAACTGCATCTGAGATCATGCCAAAGATGTGAGGGTGTAGGTTATGGGATTTTATCCATGCCGGTTGTATATTGATACTAGACAAATTCAAGTGAAAGTGGAAATCCTGAACATGCCAAAGTTGTCAGGACTACATCGATAACTTGAGTTTGTCATTGACAAGTGAAGCCTTGATACGTCTCCTTGTGAACGTGCCAAAGCTGTCATAACGAGAAACAGTCAGGACCAAAATCAGGAGCCACTGGTGAGTGATTGACAATGGGTTGTCTACCTAATGAATATACATAGGCGAGATTGTGCCAAAGCTGTGAGTCTAAATATATTCATGGGATCATACTCCCACTATGGAATTCGATTTAACTATTGAATTCATGTTCTTCATTGGGGTTACGGTATTACGTAAAGTAGTGGGAGACACTACTAGGTTAAAAATCCATAACTTAAGCAGTGTGTAATTTTATGGAAAATACTGCTTTCGTTTTCCTTATATTCTATATTGTTTATAGAATTATACTTCTAATCCACTGAATGTTTATTACTTGAATAGGTTTTCTGACTTTACTTATAGTTGCGTAATTCTAGAATAGGTTCTAGAAAGACAGTAGACTTAGATATTGTTAGATTAGTTTAAAACCATCGGGAACTGTTGTTCCGATTTCATTGTAAATCAAGATGGTTAGTGACTTAGTTTCTAAGTCACGATTAGGTAATCTAAATAGATATCTGTTTTAGGATATAATTATCTAGAGAGAATAGTTTCTTATGCAGTAAAAGAATTGACTTGAATAGTTCATGTCTCGAGATTCTTGACTGGCATTAAGAAAACCCATTTAGTATTTGTTTATTTTTAATGAAGTTTCTTCGCTTTTAGTGACTTTTAGAAGTCACGTGTTTGACACAGTTTGCTAATCAATCATTTGCAATTGTTGTGAATAATTGAACGCAAATTATAAAGCTTAAGAAATGAGATGTGTATAGTTGTATATAGAGAATATTGATTCTCACAATATGACAATTATAGGTATTGGATACTAGATCTTCCGTCTGGTTATTTAAAATAATGTTTAATAAATGTTTTGATATTTGATATCAGAACTTATGACTATTGGATAATTACTTGTTCTGTATAAACAGTTGTTACATATTTTAAGACGACTAGTAGTGTCATTAATGAAAAGATAAACATTAAGAAAAATATTCGGTAAAATTAATAACTTAGAACCGTGCTTTATGAGATTTTATCATAAAAGCATTAGATGATTATTCCGTATGGTAAATGATGGTCTGATACAAGATCACACCACATATCCTTATTCGTTTAATGAATATTGTATTCAGGAATGTGATTAAATCTCATTTAACCAATGATCGTCATTGGACCACAATTTATTAAACTAATACTTTGGAAGTATGTAGTTTAATGAATTGTAAATTTCCATGGATAGTTTTCTTTACTCCGTAACTTAGTTAATGAATTGTCATAACTTAGTTGCGAGTTTCTGAAAGAATATATATTAGACGTCTTGAATAGTTCGAGAACTTTCAATATATTTACGATGAAACGCGGATAGAATATTTTGAATGGTTCAAAGATATTCTATTTGTAGTGTTGAAAACTATATTTTTAAAATTTATTGTGTGTCTTTGAATTGTTCGAAGATGTTTGATATGATCAAACATATGAATTTAAGGCAATTAGTTCTAAAGTTATTTAATGAATGTGATTCTTACTCAATATTAAACTTCCACAATTCCATCTTGATGGAATTGGTTAGTGGGAGTAATCGAATCTTATATGATTTGATTCGTTGATATTGAGTGTTACCGAATTGGTTTTCAATACTCTTGGGGTTATGCTCCAGTAACATTAATTCATCTATTTAATTAAGGTTCTATTTGTTTCTACAATTACATATATGATATGTGTAGTAGAAAATCCGAATCTTGAAAAGTTTGAGATTTGAAACTTTCTTTTATATAATTGTTATATAATTGAAAGTAATTGCGCCTCAGAGGTACAGGTAAGGTTTATCATTTATTCTATTTAATAGAATATTGTATTCTATTTGATAGAATATCTTTTCTACAATCACGAGTAATAAAATTGTTTTATTACTTGGTCTGTAACATCAGATGTTGACGATTGTAGAAAAGATTTGACTTAGTGAAGTCAAATGAGAAAGTGATAAACTGTGATGGAACTACATAATTAATAAGATGAAAAGACCCTTAGACTACTTCCGTATAAGTTTAATATGATGTCAGAATCATTTACAAAGTATTCGATACTTAATGATTCTGTTGTTTTCTTATCGAAGAAAAATATCCTGTAACTTATAGTGGGATCGATATTTGATATCGATTTCGGAAGTTAGCATTGAACCATAGATCTAAGATTGTTCATAGCTTACTACGATCAAGTTTTGAACTTGATTAAGCTTTCGTTATGAATCGTTCATAAAATGTGCAAATTATTTACGCAGCAAAAGCAAAGTGAGCTTGATAAAGGTTTGACATTTATAGTATGACAATGAGAAAGGTTATGCTCAGTAGTCTATTGTAGATTTTGAGAAAACTTGCCTCTAGTCCCACTAATTGAAAAATTAGAGATTTTTTGGTTAATGTTGATATTAAACTATGTTTTTGGGTAAAGAATGCAAAGTGGCGTTGTTCAGTGATTTCTTCGAATGAGAGATCCGTTGTGATTTCTTTATTTGAAGAAGTTCATTCTAGAATGGCCCTAGAGTTTGTATTATGCTAAGATCACAGTTTGATATACTAGATTATGGAGCCTTTTGTAGACTCAGATAAGATTTCCAGAAATCTGTGTTCTCTGATTTTGACATCAGTCAGATTGTATGATTTTATCGAAGTATAGAGAATACGTATTTGTCAATAGGGTCAGTGGGAGCGTATAAATTTCTTTCTAGTATTATATATCATAAGTCTTATTTTCTCCGTGAAAGTAGTGGGAGTAGTCTCTGTTATATTTGATATAAAGTTTTATATAAGATATAAAAACAAGAGACTTGTGTGTAACTCCCATTAGTCGTGCATTAGATATGATCTAATAAAGGACACAGTAAGACTATCTGTATGACAATTAGTATAACTGCTTGACAGTTAATGTGTCTTTTATATATATATATATAGTATTCATCTTTCATAAATAATGATACCTTTGTCGAGAGAGAGATTGATTAGAATGTCTGGTCAATCTTATGCATCATAGAATGATGGCGTAATAAATATTATATTATGTGCGATTAAAGATATCAATTTAATTGTAACTGTTACGAGTTATTTTGATATGTTGTAGACCATATGATGAGTCTTGAAACATGTTCTTTGTGATATTTGAGATATTGAGAACGAGTTTCTAATTCATGGAGAATTTAGTCTGCAACCATAAGGTCAGATTAATTTTGATCCTAATTATGATATTAGATGGTCTATGTCATGTAAAGTCAGAAAAGATGCAGTTGGAGTGTCACCGTTGATCCTACTAAACTAGTGGAATCAGTTGCAACGACTCACTGATGATTTTCTAATAGATGGTACACCAACGTCAATAGGAATCTTCTTGAGTTGAGCGAGCATAGTGGTCTTTTGACTTAAGATACCACAGTGGGATATATGAGTTATCCTCCACACTTTGATGGCAGCCACGTCACCGATCTATTTAGATCAGGGCTCCGCATGTTCGTTGGGTGTGGACTGATGCTCATGATATCCAGTGCGTATCAAGATAGGATCCGTCAGTCCTGTGTACAGGGCATAGACATCCTCACGTGTTTACGATCTAGTAAATCCATGGCCGTGGTATAACTTCGTAAATCAGTTTCGAGTGTTATTTAGAGATCGTAAATTGAAAGTCGACTATATTATACCGAAAGGGTTTGACGTTATTTATCTATACCCCAGGTATAATATGGATTGCCTGTGACGGAGGTATTATACGTATCCAATGACTTCGACTTGTATAGTTTAACGAGATTATCCGTGGTCGTCAAAATCCATGAGTGGGTGGATTATGGACAAGAAATTGGATTTCGTGACGGATAAACCTAAACTTAGATAGTCTCACAATATGAAGTGTACTCGTTGAGCACTTGGGCAACACGATATGAATAATACGGATTATTCATAATACTTCACCAGATTAAATGAGTTAATTCAAATTGTTTAATCGGTTAAACGATAACACATGCATATGGGCATTTTTTATCAATCGTAATTACCGTGTATATGTATTTGATACATAATACGATTAGATACACATTAATTATTCGTCAAATGAGATTTTGACACATGCCATAAATATATGTATTTGTTATTGATTGTAAATAAAAATACATATATAATAATAATTATATTAATTGATTATGTGGATATTTAATTGTTAAATATTTAAATGATTAATTAATTAAACTTTTTCCATAAATGTTATGAAATTTATCCAATTATTATTGGTTTACATGGCATGATTTAATTATGCTTTATGTGTGCAATCTTGATTGGATATCATAAAGTTTAATTATAATTTAATTTGATTAAATTACAAAAGGACAATAATGCCCTCCAAAGTCGGTTACAATAAATTAAAAAGGGGGAAATTTGTTTTCTTCTTCATTATTTCATACCATTTCCGTGGGCCTCAAAATGAAATGGGTTTCAAACTTGCTTCATGAATCAAGGGATAACAAAGAAGAAAATCAAAGAAAATGCTTATGAAAATAAAGGATTAAAGGTAATTCCTCTACTCCCTAAGCTTAGAAATTTTGTTTCATGTTTCTTGAAGATCTATTGAGATATAGGGTTTCTTCTTTGTTATAAAATTTGGGGCTTTTGGTTGTGGTGGATGAATTGGAAGCTTGTGTGCATGTGTGAAGTAGTTTTGGATGTAATTAGTTTAATTATTGTCCAAATTGATCATTTGATGATGAGTTGCTATTCTAGAGTGTTATGATCAATCTTTTAATTCCTATAATTATTCTTGGGTGATTCATATGTGGTGACTTGAATTGGTGTTGAGATTAATCTGATTAATGTTGAAAAATTGGATTTAAAGGATGAAATTATGCATTTTCGGTTTCTTGATCGGACTTAGAATTGTTCTGTTTTTGATGATGAAAATGTTTTCTTATGAATGCATTGGATTTGTTTTGGGAGTTGGAACAATTTCCGGAATGTGTTTCAGAGTTGAAATAAGCGAAAACGGCCAAAAACGGTGTTACCGGGTGACTTTTGAGCCAACCGGATGACGGCTGTCCAAACAGTGAATTTGTCACTGTTTTGGCAGCACATTAACTGCCCTAACACTACTGGGGCTGACCTGGGCAGTCTCCATAAGTGTTGGGTGGTCAGTTCGGTCAAAAACGCGTTTTAGGCCATTTTAGGGAAAAAAAACGTTTTTCATAAAAGTTTCGCGATATTTCATATACATTTATGTCGTTATTTGATATCGAATAAATATGTTTAGGTGAAATATGAATAAATTATTCATATTAGATATTGAATAATTTATTCGGTAATTTGAAAAAGTTTTAAATTACGATTTCACCCGAACCGTGCTTCCGCTGCGCCATTCGCCCAAAACCCCAACAGGTTATCAATTGTAAATTTAGGTATAAGGTCCATGTTAATTAATTTACGCATCGTATCATAATTAACATGTCCTAAACTCTCATGCCATACGTTTTGTGACTCAATAATATAAGCGAAAGTTGTAGCTTTATTATTAACACTGTGTCAATTGACAGTCATTACATTGAACTTGAAAAGGCCCTCAGTGAGGTATTATTTTCCTACATAAACATAATTTTTGGTCAATACAAACTTGTCAGAAATAAATACAAGCTTAAAGCCATTCTTGCTAAGGAGAGAGCATGAGACCAAGTTCTTCCGAATATCAGGAACATGCAAAAAATTCTTCAATGTAAGCTCTTTTCCAGATGTCATCTTCAGAACCACTGTGTCTTGTCCAACCACTCTAGAGGTAGACGATTTTTTCATTATCAGATGATCGCCACCATCGACCTTTTGATACGAGGAAAACAACTTGCTATCAACACAGATATGACGAGTAGCCCCAGTGTCTACCTACCATTCTCTCGGATTCCCAACCAAGTTGGCTTCTGTTACCACTGCTGAGAAGTTCATCTCTGAGATCTCATCAGTCAGCTACTCATCTTCAGTGACATGGGCCTCATTTTTCTTTTTCTTGCCTTTGTCCTGAGACTTTTTGTTTCTGCAGTTATTTGCCATATGACCGTTTTTTTCCATAGTTGTAGCACTTACTCTTGAACTTCTTGTTAGCTTGGGAAGAATCAGCTCCATTATTCTTTCTTTTTTTGCTACCCTTTACACCCTCAACGATGTTGGCTTTAGACTTCATAGTCTTGTAACTGGCCTTCTCAGACTTCCTATTGTCCTCTTCGATCCTCAATCAAACTCCAATGTCTTCAAGGCTCATTTGCTTCTTTTTGTGTTTCAGATAGCTTCTAAAGTCCTTCAATGATGGAGGCAACTTTTCAATGATTGTGGTAACTTGAAACGTCTCACAGAGTTTCATTCCTTCATCCAATATTTCATGAATGATCAATTGTAGTTCACCCAACTGAGACATAATGGCTCTTGAATCTACCATTTTGTAGTCCAAGAACCTACCCTCGATAAATTTCTTTTGCCCGACATCCTCGGTTTTGTATTTCTTTTCGAGAGATTCCCAGGGAATCTTCGCAGAAATCATGCATTGGTACACATTTTACAGAGTATTGTCAAGTCCCCCTAAGAGGTAGTTCTTGCACAAGAAGTCGTCTGATGACCATGTCTCTTCTCGCAATTGTTTGGCTGTTTCCGTTTCTCCCTCCACAGGACCCAGATGATCTTTGAGGTACTTAGCCAACTACAGAGTTGTCAGGTAGAACAATATTTTGCTATGCCATTGTTTAAAATTTGCTCCACCAAAATTTTCCGATTTTTCTCCATGAGTGATCGATACTGTGATATTTCCGCTAGCCATGTGTAACTGGAAAAACCAACATCGATCAATAAGTCTACAAAAGATAAATTGTACAACGATCAACGAATGATCTTGTTCAAGTGATAAACTAAGTTTTTACTCGTTGTTATATTGGACGATAGTACCAAATAACACAAATCTTTGAATTTACGACTAAGGTTTCTTATGATAAGTAAATAAAGGAATATTCTCAGAGGACGAGGGGTGATGAGCGGAAAATATATCAATATTTACCGTCCCTTTTACTTAATATTTTGTTTAGTTTCTCGGGTTTGATGAACGTTTTGATGTGTTTTAGTTTATTTTGCAGATAAAATAATATTGGGACACAATGAAATCATTTAGGATGAAATATGGGTCAAATAAGGGCAAAAATTAGACTTGACATATTAATTTTGGAGATTGGAAACTTGAAAGGGCGTTTTAACGAAGTGCAGTTTTGGAAATTCCAGTTTTGCGCATTTGTCGTATTTTGGGCATAATATTTTACTCCGATATTGGATTGAGCTGATTGAAGTTCCAGATTAAAGAAGACTCAAAGATCTACAACTTTGAAAGACAGAATAATTTCGAATTCTGAATATTTCATGCCCGAAATAGATGAACCATCCAGAAGTGTGTTGTGTGTAATTATTAAAGTCATTTTCAAAGCAAAAAATAAATTAATAAATAAATAATAAAAATTATCAAATCACCACCAAACATGATAAGCAATTAGTGGAGCAATTAATAATGGATTTGGTGGAGTAATTAGTGGAGCAATTAATAATGGATTTGGTGGATGATTTGATGGAGGCAGAATTTTACCTATAAATATCAAGCCATTTCATTTGTAAATTCATACTTTCTTCTAAGGAATTCCTTAAGAATACTAAGAAGATTGTATCTTGTTTGTTTATTTACAGCTTTCAGTAATTAATTTCCGCTTTCACACTTTATTTTCTTTACTTTTCAGTTTTTACTTTCCGCAATTTACTTTTACGCACAGTACTTTTCTTTCTTTAATTTTCAGTTTTTACCTTTCAGTAATTGACCGGCGTAAACACACACGTATAACGCAAGCGCACGTATCGTTCAAGTAGTATAAAAATATCGATCCCACGAGGACTTAATATCTAATCTATTAATTTTATGAGGTCAAATGATTACTAGTATCTAACAGGTTGATTGATTGATTTGAAATGGTGACGATTCTAAATTTAAAAGCAAGTAAATAAAATTGTCGAAAATAGGTTTTAAGAAAATTCAATATTAAAAACTATCTAGGGTAATGATTTCTTCCAATATCATTTTAAAGATGAAGTGGTTATCTTAAAGTTGGGTAATATATTGATTTATTAACCTGGAACACTAAATTATGTGTAAGCCTCTGTCGATGGTCAGACACAAATACCCAGTTTAACCCAATTGAACCATATGTCTATGTCAACCAAATTATCTGGATTCATTAAGTTTAAGTTCCAATTATGGCTACCCCCGCCCGACAAGTATATTCATATCCTGTAAGGAAATCTATTAAAGGGTTATCTATCCTCAAGGAAGATCGTGGGCTATTGAGTCTAAGGCTGAAACCTAAAATCCCTATGTCTAGTTCATTTTAGATTTACCAGATCAATTTTTTTAATGGCCAGTTAATGAAGAAGCATTAAGATTAAGACTCAATAAATAAATCTTTATATTACCCAAGCTATAATCTAACCCCTTATAAAACGATGATATTAAAAGTCATCACAACCCCAGATAACTATTTTAGTTACAACACATAACTAGGGCTAGTAAAAACTTGAAAATGAAAGACATAAAATAAAAATGCGGTAAAGTAAATACTGAAAAGTAAATTACAATAAAATAAAATGCTAAGGTAAAAGGAATTACTTTTACTACTACTAATTTAGATATCTCCCATAAAATAATATATAAACTTGTGATAATATTACCAACCGACCAATCTGGCGGTATCCTGATTAAGTCAAATTAAGTCCAACCAGCCATTCAGGCGGTAATATTTGTCCATAAACCAGCCATAAAGGCGGAACCAAAATTAAATTACCAACCGACCAATCTGGCGGTATCCTTGATTAGTCAGGTTTAAACCAGATTAAAATTATATTACCAACCGACCAATATAGCGGTATCATTTTTAAGTCAAATTTTAAATAGTGAATATATTATTTTAAGGGAGATTAATCTAAATAGCAATAGTAAAAGAATTACCTTTCACCCTAGCTGGGGAAGTTACCTCCTCATGGTAAATAGTAAAAACTGTAAAAAGTAAAAAACAAGTAAATTACTATTATTACAAAACGTAATTAAAATTAATTACAAAACTAAAAAACTAAAAAACTAAAAATTAAAAAGAAGTAGAGAGAGAAACTCTCTCTTTACATCAAAGAGATGAGAGAGAGTGGTGCAACTAAAACTGAAATTTGAAGCTCTATTTATAGGCCTCGATAGGTTTCCAGCGTCGCGACGCCAGGGCCTTTGGCGTCGCTACGCCAGCTTTTGTCGACGTGGCACGCTCTGGTTCGTCGGTTTGCAGATTATGGATAAGTTGATAAGGTGACACATGGCGAGGTGGTTGGGCTTCAATTATTGTGACACGTGGCGGCTTCTGATTGGTCTATGAGATTCTTATCCGCCACGTGTCAGATAAGGATTAGATACTCAATGATTGATGCTGACATGGCGGTGAGGTGGCAGTTTGACTTGGTCAACCTGATGATGTGGCTGATGACGTGGCAATGACGTGGAGTGACACGTGGCACACGTGGCGATGATGACTGTCGGCACCGTAGGATGCTGACACGTGGCACGGCGCATGTTAGCAGATCGGCTGTGATGGTGACACGTGGAACGACACACGTTAGCAAAGTCAAACTTTTCTCAGATTCTGATTTGTGGACCCAGTGCACGTTAGCACTGTTCGGCGCATGTTAGACGTCGCGACGCGGGAAATTACCAAAATACCCTTTTCGTCCAATTTTCACTGTTTTGGCCCAAATCACCTCCAGAATGTCCTGAAACTTTATTTATCTACAAAATAACACAAAACACATCAAAACGTTCACAAAACTCAAGAAACTATACAAAATATTTGGTTAAATGAGTGGGAAATAGTGATATAAATACCACTCATCAGTAATGAGGAGGTAACTCCCATTTACTGGGGTAAAAGGTAAAAATTTTATTACTAATATTTAGATTAATCTCCCTTAATTATAATATATAAACTAGTTAAAACCTGACTTAACGAGGATACCACCATATTGGTCGGTTGGTAATTATTTAAATTGGTTTTTAACCTGACTAAACTGGATACCGCCTGATTGGTCGGTTGGTAATTAATTCTTAATTTGACTTAATCTGGATACCGCCTATATGGTTGTTTGGTAATCATCATTCAAAGTTAATATATTATATTAAGGGAGATATCTAAAATAGAATTAATAAAAGTGGATCCTTTTACCTCAGCATTTTCTTTTATTGTACTTTTACTTTATTTACTTTTCAGCAATTTACTTTCAACATTTACTTTTCAGCAATTTACTTTTCAGCAATTTACTTTTCAGCATTTACTTTTCAGTAATTTACTTTTCAGCATTTACTTTTCAGCATTTAATTTTCAGTATTTAATTTCAGCATTTACTTTCCGTCATTTACTTTTCAGCAATTACTTTTCAGCATTTTACTTTATGTCTTTTATTTTATTTAAGTTTTTACTAGCCCTAGTTATGTGTCGTAACTAAGTTAGTTATCTGGGGTTGTGATTAATTCTAATATCACCGGTTTATAAGGGGTTATTTTATGGTTTGGGTAATTTAAAGGTTTATTTATTAAGTCTTAAGCTTAATGCTTCTTGTTGCCTGATCACCAATAAGATTGATGTGGTAAATCTAAAATAAACTTGACAAAGGAATTTTAGGTTTCAGCCTTGGACTTAATAGCCCACGATCTTCCTTGAGGATAGATAACCCTTTAATAGATTTCCTTACAGGTTAGATATATACCTGTCGGGCGGGGGTATCCATAATTGGAACTTAAACTTAATGAATCCAGATAATTTGGTTGACATAGACATATAGTTCAATTGGGTTAAACTGGGTATTTACGTCTGACCATCGACAGAGGCTTTTGCATAATTTAGTGTTCCAGGTTAGTAAACCGATTTATTACACAACCATGAAATAACCATTTCATCTTTTAAAAGATATTAGAAAGATTCACAACCCTAGATAGTTTTTACTATTGAATTTTCTTAAACCTACTTTTGTGCAATTTTATTTATTTGTTTTTAAATTTAGAATCATCACCATTTCAAATCAATCAATCAACCTGTTAGATACTAGTAATCATTTGACCTCATAAAATTAATAGATTAGGTATTAAGTCCTCATTGGATCGATACTTTTTATACTACTTGAACGATACGTACGCTTGCGTTATACGTGTGTGTTTACACCGGTCAAGTTTTTGGCGCCGTTGCCAGAGACTTATTTATCTTTCACTATTAGTTTAGAGGTTAGATACCTTTACTTGTATCTAATTTCTTTTTACTTATATTTTTGTTTTCTTGTGTTTCAGGTTCTCAGATCCTTCATGAGATGAACCAGAAGCTTTGAACTCCGACGGCTTGACCCATAAATTGAAAGAACCATCAAACAGTTTATAGAACACATAAATTCGGCGACGCTGTTCCAGGCTCGCGACCCGGTTGAGAGTACAGAGTAGCCCGCGGGGGACTAAACCAGAGAAATAAAATGGAGTCGCCACCCAGTGTGAACTGGGAAATGATTTAAGGCCGCACTCACCCCTCGCAAGGGAAGACCTCAAACCTTTGGGTTCGGAATAGTCCCTTACTTATGCCACTTGTAATGAACGGATTTGTGCAATAATTTAACCAAGTCTACGCAACATACATTTGCAAAAGTAATCTACATCTAAGTTCATATACAGCCTAAATGTAAGTTTGTATGATTTAAAAGTAAATTCTCATAACGACAAACGTACGATATCACACAATGAGCATGTTGAATCATCAAATACCAAGAATATATAAATAATCACTTAAAAAGAAACGTAAATTAAACTCCTATTGCGAAAGGTAAATAACTAAATCATGCATAAAGAAATAACGTACTAACGGTTAAATCATGCTTAGAAACAAATAACATACTAACAACCTAATCATGCTCGAATACAAGGTTGGATGAAACGAAATATGTGAATCTCTCAAGTGGTACGGGACATTGTATCCCGAGTGCAAACCGCAATACCGTCCATTCGGATTCGGCTACGGAATTTATGTCCGAGTTTCCATCCGATATACCGCAAGAGAGAACACAAAATCTGTTCATCCGGAAATCACATCATACACTAATCCACGATACTCATGCGAAATAAAGTAATAAAATAACTAAAAATAAAGGATAATAAATAAAAGGGGTGCCTTCAGGTCTAACCTCTTTTTTCGTCTCTCGAAAGTGCGGTAGAACGTCGCTGGAAGGGTTGGTGTTTCCGCTGTTTTTACTGGTCCTCTAACTCGGATTTGCCACTATTTTGCTCGTTGTTTTCTTCGTTTTCTGTCGCTGTTCTGGACTATTTTTGCTTCTGTTTTGCTCGCTATTTGGGGACGATTTTGGTTCACTGTTTTGGCTATTTTGGGGTATGTTTGTTCACTATTTTTGTCTCGGTTTAAGGGGTGATTTTCAGAATTATTTTGGGGACTGCAGGGGGTTGTTTAAGGGACTGTTTTGGAGTCAGTTTGTTGGCTTGGTTTAGGGGGTGTTTCTGGTTGTCTTGGGGTCAGGCTTAGTGCGTTTTATTGTTGCTTGGGTGGAGGCTGCTTGTGTGTCTCGGCTATGTGTGAGCGAGTGGTTTGTGCGATTGAGTGTCGTGAATAGTTTTCCATGTGTGCGTGTGTTTAGGTTTGTGAGATTTTAGTTTGGTGGCTGCTAAGTGTTTTGTGAGTGGTTTGTGCGAGTGAGTGTGTGCTGTTTGTGAGTTGTGAGAGTTTTGTTGCTTTGTCAAAGTGTGGTTCACGTAAACACCAATGCACAACCGATGTGGGATTTCTGCTATTGTGTTTAAGGGCTGCTGGTTGTAAAGTAAGAGGCTATTTGAGGGGAAGCTGTGTGGTTGTTATGTGTTAGTGGAGTGCTGATTTGTGTAAGTGTGTTTAGGTTTGTGAGTGGGCTGGTTTACTTGTCTGGCTTTTGTTGTTTTAGGCGTGAAGTAGTCTAAGCTTTGGGGGTGTTTCTTAATCGATGTGGGACTAAGGGGGAAGGGCATGTGAGGTGTTTGTACGTGAAGTGTTGAAGGCAATTAAGGGTGAGTTGTTTCCTAACCAATGTGGGACAAAAGGGAGTGAAGGGGTTGCGATTTTTTAGTACTTTGGGGGTTACTTTGGTGGCTGTTTTTCGGTAGTTATGGGGCTGTTTGAGTGCAGTTTTTTGATGTGAATGAGCTGCACTGGGGGGAAGTTTCGGTGAATTTGAAGGCCGCTGTATATGGGGCTTTATGTGTGAGTTTAGGGGCTGGAATGAAGGGTAGTGGGCATGAGTTTGAGGGCTGGTTCACTGGCAATTTGGGGCGTGAATGGGGCTGGTTCTTCAGGGGTGTTTGGCGTGAGCAATGGATGTTTACTTGTTGTTGTATTGGCGTGAACAAGTGAGGTAGAATAGAGGGCAGAGGCGCGAGTGCTCGGAGAGGAAAAGAGATTTTTTGTGTTGTATATGTGCTATGAAAGTGCTAGGGGTTTCAAGGGGTATAAGGGTTCTTTATATAGGCAAATGAATGTGCATTTATTAGGTAGGCTAACATTAATGAGGGTTATTAATTGGGTGGCTAACTTTTTTGAAAAAAAAATGGACAGGGGATGGCTTTGTCAATGGGCGTGGGGTGCTAGGTTTAATGGTGTGGAGTTTTCTTGATTAAATGGTGATGGGAGGCTATTAAATGGCTTGGAAAACTTTGTTGAAAATGGGGGGTAAGGTAATTTGGAGGTCAATGACGTGGGGCATGCTTGGTGGAAGGTTAATTTGGTTGTTTGAATAGTTAGTGGAGGGGTAAATGAGTGGATTTTGGTTGCATGGCTTTGCATGGGAGATGGTTCACGTGAAAGGGGAAAAGAGGCGTGACGGTTATGTGGGGAGTGAATGGCGTGAAGGCTTGTTGCATGGTGCATGGACGTGAGGTGTGGTGAGGGGCAATGGATGTGTGAAGGAGTGTTTAATTTATGTGTTGGCCGAGAGTGAGCAAGGAAGAATAGGGTTTTGGGCCAATGGTGATTTTGAAACGGAGGTCCAACGAGCAATCCTAAAACTAAACGAGCGAATAAAGTCCAACAAAACGTCAATTCTTGACTTTTCCCTTCCGATGTCCGTTTCCCACGACTTTCGCGGTGTAAGAGGTAGTGCCTCCGCACGAGGCTCATCATCGGGACTTATATGCAAAAATGCAGTGCCTACACAGTTGAGAAGGGAAAGGCGAGAAGGCCAAGAAGCTTTAGTCAACATGGAACCTGAACCTTTGGAGGTTGCACCACCAATTCCCATTCGAGACAGAACCATTCCGGTGGTTGACAGACTCATTTCATGTATTGTATTTCCTCTCTTACCAGAAAATGCATGTGACATCAAAACATGCATTCAGATGATTCAACAGTCAGTTCAGTTTGGGGGGAATGCAACTGAAGATCCTAATGCCCACATCAGCAACTTCCTGGAAGTTTTCGGTACTTTCAATTACAACCGAGAAGCTGAAGAAGATGAGATTGCGTATTTTCCCATACTCATTGAAAGACAGAGCTAAAGCTTGGCTACATTCACTACCAGCAGGTTCCATCACAACTTGGAACACTTTAGCCACCAAATTTCTTGCAAAGTACTTTCCACCAGCCATAACTGGAAAGCTGAGGAATGATATCACATCCTTTGTGCAACAAGACTCAGAAACTCTCTACGAAGCTTGAGAAAGATACAAAGATTTGCTCCGGAAATGTCCTTACCATGAAATTCCAAAATGGCTTCAAGTCCAAACCTTCTATAATGGACTTTCTGGACTGATGAGAACCAAAATCGATGCTGCTGCTGGAGGAGCTTTAATGGCAAAAAGAGAAGATCAAGCCTGGGACCTAATCGAAGAAATGGCCAACAACAATTCCTTGTGGCCAACAGAAATGAGCATGATCCAAAGAATTGCAGGAATTTATGAAGTTGGAGCCAACACAGCACTGAATTCCAAGCTGGATGTGATTTGCAAAAATCTGGAAACTCTTAACATAAAAGTTAATGGTGGATCCACAAGTTCACCATTTGGAGGAGCACCTGAGTCAGAATCTTTCAACCAACATAAAGAAACGGTGAATTATGTCAATAATTTCAACAAACAGGGGAACAATCAATATTCCAACACCTACAACCCAGGGTGGAGGAATCATCCCAATTTCGCATGGAGCAACAATTCAGGGCAAATGAACAATCCACCACCCGGATTCTAACAACAGAACAAAGGCCAGGAACAGGCAAATGAACCAGGAATAACAGCAGTCAACGCCAAGCTGGATCAGATATGCAAATTCATGGAGACTATCAGCACTGGATCCATAAGTTCACCATATGGAGGAGCACCAGAACCAAACCAACTTGAAGAGACGGTGAATTATGTCAACAATTTCAATAGACAGGGGAACAATCCATATTCCAACACCTACAACCTAGGGTGGAGGAATCATCCCAATTTTTCATGGAGCAACAATTCAGGACAAAAGAACAATCCACCACCTGGATTTCAACAGCAGAACTATCCACCACCAGGATTTCAACAACAGAACAAAGGCCAGGAACATGAAAAAGAACCAGAAATGAAAGAATGGATTGCAGAGATGTTCAAAAAGCAACAAGCAGCATATGATGCTATCTTTCAGAGCCAATCTGCTTCCATCAAAGCACTGGAAAATCAAATCGGACAATTGGCCAATGCTCAAAGTTACAGACCGCCAGGTAATCTTCCCAGCAACACAGAACCCAATCCAAGAAACCGAGGGAATGAGCAATGTCATGCCATCATGTTAAAAAGCGGTACTAAAATCAACAAAGATGTTGGAGCCAAAACAACCGCTGAGGAAGTTCCAAAAGAAACAAAGCAACAGATGGAGGAAAAAGAATCAAAGGAAAAAGAACAGATCACTCCGCCTCCACATTTTCCTCAGCGTCTTCAGAAAAACAAACTGGACAAGCAGTTTGCTAATTTCCTGGAGGTGTTCAAAAAGCTGCACATCAACATTCCATTTGCATAAGCCTTGGAACAAATGCCCAGCTATGTAAAATTCATGAAAGACATTCTTTCACGAAAATGGAGATTGGGAGATTACGAGACAGTAGCATTGACAGAAGAATGCAGCGCCATCATTCAGAGGAAGCTTCCCCCAAAGTTGAAAGATCCTGGCAGTTTCACCATTTCTTGCATCATAGGAGAACATAACTTTGGTATGGCTTTATGTGATTTAGGTGGTGCAAGTGTTAACTTGATGCCTTTTTCTATTTTCAGGAAATTGCAGATTGGAGAAACAATGCCAACTTCAGTCTCTCTACAACTTGCTGATAAAACGCTTGTATTTCCAAGAGGCGTAGTTGAGGATGTGCTGGTCAAGGTTGACAAATTCATTTTCCCAGCAGATTTTATTATCCTTGATATGGAGGAAGACGCAGACGTGTCAATCATCCTCGGGAGACCATTCTTGGCTACATGTCGAACCATTATTGATGTACAAAAAGGAGAATTAACCATGAGGGTACATGACCAAGAGGTAACATTCAATGTTTTCAAGGCCATGAATTTCCCAGATGATGAAAAGAATGAGGAATGTTTCAGACTTGATGTGATACACAATACCATTCAGAACTCCAATGCAATGCAAAGTTCTATTGATAAACTTAAAACATATCAATTGCCTGTGGAGCCTGAAGATAAAACGTCTTTTGCACTGAAAAAGCCAATTCTTACACTACAAGCAACAGAAGAGAAAAAGTTCCACCAGCTCAACGAATTGGAGGAATTTCACAATCAACCTTTTGAGGATGCCAAATTGTACAAAGAAAAGGCCAAGAAGAGACATGATGAGAAGTTAGTGCGCATACAATTGGAACCAGGGCAGAAGGTACTGTTAAACAAATCAATGGTGAAATTCTTCCCATGGAAGCCAAAATCACGGTAGTCAGGTCCATTTGTGATCACCAAAGTTTTACCAGATAGAGCCGTTGAGATACATGATCCTGACTCCAACAAAACTTTCAAGGTTAAAAACAAACGTGTTAAGCACTACTGAGGAGAATCATTTGAGCGACAAAAAGAAAGTGTCACACTTTCAGATCCAGCCTAACGTTCGAGAAGTCATGTCTAGCTGTCGACATTAAACTTAGCGCTCGCAGGGAGGCAACCCATGCAATTTTTGTATATATTATGATCTGATGTGTTTTATTTTTGTGTGTTTAATTTTTGCAGGTAAAGTCATTTCACGATGGAAGAAGCTCTCGCAAATCTTCACAAGCAATTTCCTTCTCTCCCTCAAAAATCTCTGATAAAAGTCTACAAAGCTCGCTTGGAACAGATGAGACTACTAATGATCAAAGGTATTCCTACTGATATTCGTTGGATTATTGAAGCACGAGTCCGATTGGCAGGTGAGTCTTCTGACTCTTTTATTTCACATCTGTCTGGTTTAGGAAGGAACACATATGCTAAAAAGAGAAAAGCAAAAAGAATGTGTGTTTGTTATAAATGTGCTCGTATGTTTTGTGATACTCGTTGTCGTTCTTTAGGAATGGTGTCTGATAACCGCGAAGATAAGATTAATTTCATTAGAGATGTCTTGAGTAAGGAGTCTTTAGATGATATATCTAAAACTCTTGAGACGCATCCCAGTGGATATGTGTATCACGAAATTCGTGTGTTATATGCACAATTTCAAAAAGAAAGACAACAGTTAAGTCTTGGGAATCTGACTCAAAAGGACATTGTTTGCCAATTTATAAGAAAATTGGATGGGAAGCTTGTCCCTGACACATAGACGTCAATCAAGCCGCTACTTTTCTTGTAAATATTATATCTCTTTGTCTTTTCCTAATAATTGTAATTTTGTTTTTGTTTTCTTTTATTTTATCCGACAAGATCCAGACCTTTTTGACTATCACGATTTATTTTACTATTAACTAATAATTGTCATTTGACAGGTACTAGTGCTATTATTTTACTCACCCTTTTCAGGTGTTATAAATTCAATTCATCATTACACTTTTGAAGACATCCAGAGTAAAACATGGAAGCCACTTTAAGAAGACGAGTTGAAAACATCTGTGTGTTTTGCGGTACCAGTGTTGGTACTAAGCCACAATACGTAGAAGTTGCACAGGAATTGGGTCGAGTCTTAGCTGCAAGGAATATGCACTTAGTATATGGCGGAGGCAATCTTGGACTTATGGGGATCGTTTCAAAGGCCGTACAGGAGGGAGGCAGTAACGTTTTGGGAATCATCTCAAAACCCTTGGCGGAGGCAAATCTTATTGGACCATTAAACGGAGAGGAACTGATCGTGCCAGGTATGTCTGAACGATTGGTAGAAATGATTAACTGTGCTGATGCTTTTATTGCTTTACCAGGTGGTTTGGGCACATTGGAGGAAATTTTTACAGTGTTATCTGGGGCGAACCTGAACATACACCAGAAACCGCTTGGACTGTACAACGTTGAAGGATTTTATGATTTTATTTGTGTGTTTCTTGATGATGCTCGGAGAAATGGGTTCGTGTCAAAACCTTTAAAAGAACTCATCTTCACTGCCAGAACTGCTCCGGAATCTAATAGACCAACTCTTAGCCTATGAACCACAAGTTGACCCTATCCTTTCAAAGATAAATTGGTCTGAGGACGATCGTGGTAAGAGGCGTCAGATTAATCTGGATCTTAACCTTTAATTTCCTTTAGAATTTCAGCTAACCATGTATTATCTTCTAAACTCTTCTTCAACTGTTTAAGACATTGGGGACAATGTCTCATTTAGGTTTGGGGGAGGGAATTAGTTGATCAGTACCTTGTTTTTAGTTTGTGTGTTGTTTTTATTTTAAGTCCAAAATTTTTCGAAAAATACAAAAAAAAAAATTGAAAATTTTTCAAAAATTACAAAAATATTTTGTGTTTTTATTTTGACTAAAAATGTGAAATTGGTAAGAGATAGCTGTGTAAGGAATTTCCACTCCTGAGACGTATCTCAAACCATTTTTGAAACAAGTTAGTTTTTGTTTATTTCATTTTAAATTATTTAATTTGTAAATTCTCATAAAACTGACTAAAATGGATCTTCATATGCTCAGTTAGAAGATATTATCAACATGCATTGTAACATACGGACATGAGCTAAAATTGAAAAGTTTGTAATATTCAGTGCTCTAGTTTAATTGGAGGAAGCATCTCAAAAAGTGATGGAGTAAAAAAAAAAACTGAGATCCGAGTTATTAAGTCTGTAAGGGTGTTTTAACACCTAGTGCCCTAAAGCCAACTGGTTTGGGAGTCACTGGCCCAAAGCTCGCTACATGGATCAAAGATGCTGTAAAAATATATATATCTAAAGTCTGAGTAATTAAGTCTGTAGGGGTGTCTTAACACCTGGTGCCCTAAAGCCAACTGGTTTGGGAGTCATCGACCCAACACTCGCTACATAGATAGAAGATATTGTATATAAATAATAACAAAAATCAAAAATCAAAAATCAAAGAGAAAAATCAGAAAAATTATTTCATTGCTGCAAAAAGGTGTGAATTCCGATAAAACTTTAGGACAAAAATAATACTCTCTTATCAACTGCACTTGTGACTGTTGTGGGCAAAAATGAGTTGATTAATATTTTGTTGGCTGTGTATACTGAAAATGGTAAATATAATCGAAGAATTTATTTATTCAATAATTTAGAAAGAAAGAAAACAACTAGTAACTTGGAGTAGAAGTTTCACCTGATTAGTCACTAACTTCTTTATTCTCTTTTCTCTTGTTTTTTTTTTTTTTTGCTTTTTTGTGCATTAGTTTCACTACCTTTTTACTTTTTTAAAACGTTTGTGGGTATCGTTGTTGTAAGCCCTCACGAGACTATAACTCGTCCACTAGGGACACCTAGGGGTTTAAAGGCTTGTTGCATACGCTAAATGCAACCGTGGTCCCTACGAAAGTGGCTTAGTTTAATTTTAATTGTTTCTTGAATTTATTTTGTTGTTTTTCTTGAGGACTAGTAAATGTTAGGTTTGGGGGTGTGATGATCGGAAAATATATCAATATTTATCGCCCATTTTACTTAATATTTTGTTTAGTTTCTCGGGTTTGATGAACGTTTTGATGTGTTTTAGTTTATTTTGCAGATAAAATAATATTGGGACACAATGAAATCATTTAGGAAGAAATTTTGGTCAAATAAGGGCAAAAATTGGACTTGACATATTAATTTTGGAGATTGGAAACTTGAAAGGGCGTTTTAACGAAGTGCAGTTTTGGAAATTCCAGTTTTGCGCATCTGTCGTATTTTGGGCATAACATTTTACTCTGATATCGGATTGAGCTGATTCAAGTTCCAGATTAAAGAAGACTCAACGATATACAACTTTGAAAGACAAAATAATTTTGAATTCTGAATATTTCATGCCCGAAATTGATGAACCATCCAGAAGTGTGTTGTGTGTAATTAGTAAAGTCATTTTCAATCATTTTCAAAGCAAAAAATAAATTAATAAATAAATAAATAATAAAAATTATCAAATCACCACCAAACATGATAAGCAATTAGTGGAGCAATTAATAATGGATTTGGTGGAGTAATTAGTGGAGCAATTAATAATGGACTTGGTGGATGATTTGATGGAGGCAAAATTTTGCCTATAAATACCAAGCCATTTCATTTGTAAATTCATACTTTCTTCTAAGGAATTCCTTAAGAATACTAAGAAGATTGTATCTTGTTTGTTTATTTACAGCTTTCAGTAATTAATTTCCGCTTTCGCACTTTCTTTTCTTTACTTTTCAGTTTTTACTTTCCGCAATTTACTTTTACGCACAGTACTTTTCTTTCTTTAATTTTCAGTTTTTACTTTTCAGCAATTTAGAGATAACTCCCCTTTGCTAGGGTCAGCAGTAACCACTTAGGCTCTTATCGCCTTTTTGACAGAATAACCTTTAAACACTTTCTCAATAGAATCTCTTAGGCATTCAAAATTAGTATTAGACTTTTAGTTTCACAACATAATATTTAATATTTGCAGATATGTATGTGTATAATTCAATCAAGCTTGGATGGAATTTCGTGTGTAGAATTACACTTTTAATTCTCAACCAAGTATGCAACACACAATTAAATTTCAACTTTATCACTATGTGTATGCTTGTGATAATTGAACACCCTATTAATAACTTAAATCTATACTACCAAGTTTATTGTAATACAGTATATGATTTTACTAAGTTAATATTATGATAATATATGTTATTCTAAGTCTATTTCAATTTAGAAGCAATTCCATGATTATTTCGTTAGTGTCACGTTCGTTTATTTGTTCGAACGAAACTCTCCAGTGTTCGTGTAGCGTTCGTAAACGCGTCGAAGTGTTCTAGAGAGTTCACGTTCATGTAGCGTTCGAGAACGCGTTCGAACGAAATGTTCCAGAGAATTTACGTTCGTGCAGCGTTCGAAAACGCGTTCGAATGAAATATTCCATAGGGTTTACGTTCGTGAAGCTTTTGAAGAGCGTTCAAACTTTCTTAGGCAGAAGGCTTGCGTTCGAGTTACGTTTGAATACGCGTTCGAACGTTCTTACGAAAATTCAACATTTTACCTACGCGTTCGTCGGGCGTTCGAATGCCCATGCTTATTTTTCATGCACATAAACCATTTTCCAGAAAAATTTCTTATTAACACATGCGAATTTTCATCTAACAACACTAAACTAATAAGTTCTTAAGATTGTTGGAGAATTAAGTGCTATTAAACGAAATCAACATGGATCAAACCAAAAAATCAGAACACAACAATGGATTCAAAACTACACTAACATGCCAATATTAAAACATAAACCCCAAACTTACAGAAAACCTGGAAAACGATGAAAAATTGTAATCCAAGTCGAGTTGCCTCTGTCCTTAAGAACTTATTAGCCCTGTCTCGATGCTCTACGGATTTTGTGGCAAAATTCCTCCCAGGATTACTTGGATTCCACTTGTTCAAGGGGCACTCCTTAACAAGATCTTGAACTATGACAATTGTGGAATCTCTCTTCTGACTCCAAAAAATTGAAATTGATGTGACTCAATACTTATGAAAGTTGTGGATCTCTTGAATGAACATGAAGGCCCCTTAAATAGACATGGAATGGTGCCTTTGAGGGCACCCTTTGGTTTGGGGTGCAACCCTCCTAAGGGTTATACCCATTCCTTAAACCCTTTGGAGCCTATAGGTGTGTTCTTTCAATTAGAGGACATGTCCCTACATGTTAGTGCCTCTCTCATAGGGCACTACCCAATGGACATGACCCTCCTTACATCCATACTCTATATTTAGAGAATTTACAACAACATTTTTATGAAAAAATTTACAGAGAATACCCTAAACCTAACACCATTGGCCCATTTGGTGTTGACCTTTAATTTATCTGCTTGAATGTATGGAACAATGATTGGAGAGTTTTGAGAGTAGATTGGGAATTTTTTTAGGAAAGAACATTCAAGCTACTGAAGAAAAATAATGAAAGAAATATGAGGATCTAGAAAATAAAATAATTAGTGTCTTACACAACTTGCGAGCGGAGATTGATAGAGGACATCAAGGGCTTTCACGGGGAAGTGAGTGAGTTGTGTGCACAAGTTGAATGCGCAAGGAAAGACACGACTTTCTGAAAAATGACAACGACGTTGCATGCACTATGCGCCTATGTTGGTGGCGCCAAGCCATTGGTGGATGCTTCAAAATAGAAAGAAAATATCAGCAAGCATGACGATAATGAGCTGGAAAGATGAGGGTTCCTCAAAACAAAGGCAAAACTGATGAGTGGTGTAGCCTGTGGCATGGAAATGAATACGCCTTGGTAATTGGTGCAGAAAGTTTGACAACTTAGTGACATGGATATGGCTTTGGATATGGACTTCTAACGACAGTAAAATATAAAACATCGATACTATCGTTCTGGCCTAGTTAAATCTTTTTTTTTTCTCTCCATGTATTGTAAAGTCCAGCTGCATGGCAATGATTTCTCATACATGAATCCAACAAGCCTTCCAGAAGATCAAGCCACGGCCATGAAGAAGTTGCCAAGACAACTTTCGGTGGTAATTGCCATAAATCAAAGGAGTTGAAATTTTGAAGAAACAGCCAATAAACCTTTCGGTGGTTCACTGTAGTTTTGTTGAATTTTTGGGATTGATGAATGCTATAAATTCAGATCTTGTGCTTGAGCTTATTGCATCCCAAAGTTGTGTAATAGAAATAGTGTTAGAGAATGAAGGTTTTTTGTAAAGTTTAAACACTTTGTAATATATTCTTGTAAGTAATAGAGTTTCGATTTTTCCATCAAAATACTCTAGAGTGATCAAAGAATCAAAAGAAGTGGTATCAGGAGCTTTGGTTCTACTTTGGAGTCGTAAAATCGAAGAACGGGGCTCGGTTCGGAAAATTCAGGTTCCAGCAAAATTGTCAAAAATCAAATTTGAGGATACCATCAACTAGTTCACGTCGAGACGAGTTCGGTGGTATTTTCTGGTGATCAAATGGAGGTCCGAGGAGATTGCACACGCCACCACGCGTCGGAGAGTGAATCCCACTCTCGGTCAGGCGCCACGCGTCTGAAGGTTGAAGACGATTATGTGGCGCCCACGTCAGCGCCCAGTCAGCACCACATCATCACACCGTCAACAGCCACGTTAGTAACACATCAGCGCCATGTGTCAGCCACGTCAGCAGTCATGTGTCAGCCACGTAAGCAATCCCGGTAAATTTCACTGAGCCCCATGAAGTCTTTGAAATTTACAGTGTAGCACCAGAAGTTTTAGAAATTTACAAATCAGTCCCTGAGTCGGATTTGGACCAACGAAGTATCTAATCCACCATTTTCGATCGTTCCAGACGCAACAGTGACCTCCGATTTGTGAAATTCAGTCCCGATTTTAACCTATTTTCATTTTAAACTTTAAAACTTAAAATGGAAATGGAAGATTCCCCTTCTGGTGCAATGATCAAGCTGACAGCAACTAATTACTCCATATGGAGACCTCAGATGATAGATTATTTACACTGTAAAGATTTGTTTGATGTTATCGAGGTGAAGGGAGTGAGATCAGAATTTGTTAAAGAGTATGACTTTAATAAACTCAATAACAAAACTCTAGGTCAGATTAGACAGTGGATCGGTCACAGTGTTTTTCATCACGTAGCACAGGATACATATGCTTACGAAATGTAGAGGAAACTAGAAGACATGTTCCATGCCAAAACAGCTCGGAATAAAGCCTTAATCATGAGCCGTTTGGTGAACCTGAAGCTACAGAGTGGAACTTCCGTTGCAGAACACACCAACGAGTTCCAAAGCCATGTGAACTAGTTGTCTGCAGTAGGCATGCAACAGGCAGATGAAGTTCAAGCCCTCTTGCTACTCAGTTCTCTTCCTGATAGCTGGGAGACACTGGTGATTACTTTCAGCAACTCAGCTCCAGGAGGAAAACTTATCATGCCTATGGTAAAAGACGTCATGTTTAATGAAGAAGCTGGAAGAAAAGACGTGGGCTCAGATCAAACAGAAGCTCTTATCTCGGAGCATCGAGGAAGACAACAAAAGAAAAAAATAAGGTAAAATGAGAGGCAGAAGCAAAAGTATGGGTAAATCCACGGATAGGAGAAAGCCTACATATAAGTGCTTCCACCGTGGCATAGAAGGCCACTTAAAGAAGAATTGCCGGAAGCTGCAACGAGAGCAGGGACAAGGCAATAATCAGCTGAAGAAGAATGATGCAGAGACACTAGTAGTTACCATAGGATATGTAGCTATATGCTCCGGCCAGGAAGAAGCATGACTTCACACCGCAACTCAGGATGTCGAGTGGGTGGTAGATATTGCAGCATCCTACCACGTCACTCCTCACAGGGATTTCTTCACAACATACAAAGCATGAGACTTTGGAAAAATGAAGATGAGAAATATCAGTTCTTCTCAGATAGTAAGAATTGGTGAAATACAGCTGCGGACAAATGCATGGTATACAATAACCCTGAAGGAGGCGAGACATGTTCCAGAACTTCGGCTCAATCTACTCTCGGGGGTAGCCCTTGACAGACAGGGTTATGCTAGTCACTTCAGCAATGGCACTTGGAAAATGATAAAAGGTGTCATGGTCATCGCCCGATGACATATTTGTGGAACTCTATACAAGACTCATGTGAAGATTTGTGCAGAAAGCCTCAATGTAGTTGAACCATAGGTTTCTCAGAATCTATGGCACCAGAGACTCGGTCACATAAGTGAAATGGGGTTGTCTACCTTGACAAAGAAGGATCTAATCCCTATCTCCAAAAATGATGCTCTAGATCCTTGCAATCACTGTCTTTTCGGTAAGCAACATAGAGTCTCTTTCAATATCTCTTCTATAAGAAAATCAGAGTTACTTAGTCTGATGTACTCTGATGTTTGTGGTCCCTTAGAGGTAAATTCACTAGGCGGTAATAAATATTTTCTAACTTTTATTGACGATGCTTCTCGGAAGGTATATGTGTATTTTCCGAAATCAAATGATCAAGTCTTGGACTATTTCAAACTGTTTCATGCCATGATCGAGCGTGAAACATGGAAGAAACTTAAATGCCTTCGCACAGACAATGGATGCGAATACGCTTCTAGGGAGTTCGATGCCTACTGCGTAAGTCATGATATTCGACACGAGAGGACTCTTCCACGCACCCCATAACACAATGATTTCGTTGAAAGGATGAACCGCACCATTATGGAGAAAGTCAGAAGCATGATCAGCATGGCTAAGCTGCCAAAGCAATTCTGAGGAGAAGCTGTTCATGCCGTCTGCTATCTGATCAACAGATCACCATCGGTTCTGTTGAACTTTGAAATTCTAGAGAAAGCGTGGTCTGGTGATGAGTGGTATTTATATCACTTATTCCCACTCATTTGACCTAATATTTCGTATAGTTTCTCGAGTTTTGTGAACGTTTTGATGTATTTTGTGTTATTTTGTAGATAAATAAAGTTTGGAAAGCATTGGAGGCAATTTGGGGCAAAAACGGACAAAAACACGTCAACAGGGATATTTTGGTCTTAAGCGCGTCGCGCCGCCAAGCCTTCCGCGTCGCGACGTCTAAAATACGCCGAACAGTGCTAACGTGTGCCGGGTCCACAAATCAGAATCTGAGAAAAGATTGACTTTGCTAAAATTAGCCGTGCTACGTGTCACCATCACATCCGATCTGCTAACATGCGCCGTGCCACGTGTCAGCATCCTACGGTGCCGACAGTCATCATCGCCACGTGTTCCACGTGTCATTCCATGTCATCAGCCACGTCAGCAAGTCAACCAGTCAACATTGCCACCTCGCCGCCACGTGTCACAATAATTGAAGCCCAACCACTCTGCCACGTATCACCTTATCAACTTATCCAGAATCTTCAAACCAGCGAACCAGAGCGTGCCACGTCGACAACATCTGGCGTAGCGACGCTGAGGGACCTGGCGTCGCGACGCTGGAAGCTTATCCGAGTCTATAAATTGAGCTCGAGATTTCAGAATTCAGGGCACCATTCTCTCTCTTCTATTCTATCTAAAGAGAGAGTTTCTCTCTCTAGATTCTTTAGTTTTTAGTTTTTTTTTGTTTTTTAATTTTTAGTTTTGTAAATAATTTTAATTACGTTTTGTGATAATAGTAATTTAATTTTTACTTTTTACTTTTTACAGTTTTTACTATTTACCATGATGAGGTAACTTCTCCAGCTAGGGTGAAAGGTAATTCTTTTACTGTTACTATTTAGATTAATCTCCCTTAAAAATAATATATTCACTATTTAAAACCTGACTAATAAAGGATACCGCCAGATTGGTCGGTTGGTAATTCATTTTAATTTGGTTTAAACCTGACTAATAAAGGATACCGCCAGATTGGTCGGTTGGTAATTTAATTTTGGTTCCGCCTTTATGGCTGGTTGGACTTAATTTGACTTAATCAGGTTACCGCCTATATGACCGGTTGGAGAAAGAATCACAAGTTTATATATTATTTTATGGGAGATATCTAAATTAGTAGTAGTAAAAGTAATTCCTTTTACCTTAGCATTTTATTTTGTTTTACTTTATGTCTTTTACTTTTCAGTTTTACTTTATGTCTTTTACTTTTCAGTATTTTTTCTTTATGTCTTTTACTTTTAAGTTGTTACTAGCCCTAGTTATGTGTTAGTTATCTGGGGTTATGATGAATTCTAATATCACCGGTTTATAAGGGGTTATTTTATAGTTTGGGTAATTTAAAGGTTTACTTATTAAGTTTTAATCTTAATGCTTCTTGTTGTCTGATCACCAATAAGATTGATGTGGTAAATCTAAAATGAACTAGACATAGGGATTTTAGGTTTCAACCTTAGACTTAATAGCCCACGATCTTCCTTGAGGATAGATAACCCTTTAATAGATTTCCTTACAGGATAGGAATATACCTGTCGGGCGGGGGTAGCCATAATTGGAACTTAAACTTAATGAATCCAGATAATTTGGTTGACATAGACATATGGTTCAATTGGGTTAAACTGGATATTTGCGTCTGACCATCGACATAGGCTTTTGCATAATTTAGTGTTCCAGGTTAGTAAACTGATTTATTACACAACATAAAATAACCACTTCATCTTTTAAAAGATATTAGAATGATTCACAACCCTAGATCTTTGTGTCTTTTGTTATTTTCCTTAGTATTTTCTTTTGTCTTTTTATTTATTTATTTATTTATTTTGTAAAACCACTTTCAACCAATCAAACAATCATTCTCTTCTCCCTATAATTAGATATTTGTAAATAAATAGTATCAATAATTAATAACAATAGTAGGAATTAAGTCCTCGTGGGATCGATATTTTTATACTACTTGAACGATACGTGCGCTTGCGTTATACGTGTGTGTTTACGCCGGTCATCTGGTAAGAATTCCTCATATTCTCACATCAGAACATTCGGTTGTTTAGCTTTTGCACACGTATCCAAAGAGCTTAGGCATAAGCTCGATGTAAAGACTCTCCATGCATTTTCATAGGCTATGGAGACGAGAAATTTGGATACATGTTATGGTACTCGAAGGAAAGGAAGGTCATCAAAAGTAGGGATGTAATGTTTCTTGAAGACCAAACAATAGAAGACATTGAAAAGCCCAAGATGTCTTCTAATTCCAGTGCCAACAAAGCTAATGCAAATCCAGACACAACTACATCACCAACACGAGTGGCCACAGATGATGATGGTGTTCAAGACATGCCAGAAGCAAAACCAGATGAGGAAGGTGGTGTTGAGCAGGGGGAGCTGCAACCTGCTCCATCAGAGGGTACATGATCATCCACATATCCGGATGACGACAGACCTCCAGAAATCAGTGAACCTCCAGTGATCTGAACGAGGCCGGATTCCATCAATCAAATACTCAGGATCTGAATACATTCTGCTTATTGACGAGGGGGAGCCAGAAACCTTCAACGAAGCTGTATCTCATAAAGACAAAAATAAATGGCTACACACAATGCATGATGAAATGGAATATCTGCAGAAAAACAACACTTATGAGATAGTCAAGTCCCACATGGAATGAAGACACTGAAGAATAAATAGGTGTTCAAGCTCAAGAAAGATGGCAGCGGAAATGTGATGAAACACAAAGCTCGACTAGTAGTCAAAGGATTCCTACAGAAAAAGAGAATTGACTTTGATGGGATCTTTTCACCAGTGGTAAAAATGGCTTCAATCCGAATTATCCTAGGATTGGTAGCCAGTTTGAACTTGGAGCTTGAACAGATGGATGTCAAAATAGCATTTCTTCATGGTGACCTGAATGAAGAAATCTACATGGAGCAGTCAGAATGATTCAAGGTTTCAGGAAAAGAAAACCTTGTTTGCAAGCTGAAAAAGAGCTTGTACGCGCTCAAGCAAGCACCAAGGCAGTGGTACAAGAAGTTTGACTCATTCATGGTGGGTCAAGGCTATAAAAGAACTGCAGAAGATCAATGTGTACACATTTAGAGGTTTCCAGAAGGAAATTTCGTTGCTCTTCTACTATATGTGGACGACATGTTGATTGTTGGACAAGAAGTAGCGAATATCAGTTAGCTGAAGAAGGAACTCTCCAAGTCTTTTGACATGAAAGACTTAGGATCAGATCAACAGATTTTGAGAATGGAGATTGTTCGTGACAGACAGAAAAAGAAGTTGTGGCTTTCACATGAGAGTTATATTGAACAGATAATCAGGAGGTTCGATATACAGAAAGCCAAACCAGTCAGCGTTCCGCTAGCGCACCATTTCAAACTGAGCAAGAGTTTGTGCCCCTCATCCAAGAAAGAGATATAGGAGATGTCATTGATACCATATTCTTTAGCTGTTGGAAGCCTTATGTATGCAATGGTATGTACCAGGCCAGATATTGCACACGCAGTGGGTGTAGTGAGTCGTTTTCTCTCTAACCCAGGAAAGTAATATTGGGAGGCAGTCAAATGGATGCTCAAGTACCTCGAGGGTACATCAAAGTTTCGTCTGTGCTATGAGGGAGTTGATCCAATCTTGGAAGGCTATACATATTTCAGATATGGCATGAGATCTTGATGATAGGAAATCTACATCAGGTTTCATCTACACTTTTGCAGGGGGAGCTGTGTCATGGACGTCAAGATTCCAGTGGTGTATTGCATTATCCACAACAGAAGCTGAGTACATTGCTATAGCTAAGGCATGAAATGAAATGTTGTGGTTAAAACATTTTCTCCAAGAGTTAGGGATCAAGCAGACAGAATACAAGATACATTGTGACAGTCAGAGTGCTCTGGACTTGAGCAAGAACTCAATGTATCACTCCCGGATGAAGCACATCGATATTCGCTATCATTGGATACGTGAGGTGATGGATCAACAATTGTTGAGACTAGTGAAGATCCATACATATGAGAATCCAGCCGACATGTTAACAAAGGTGGTTACTCGGGACAAGCTGGAGCTGTGCAGAAACATAGCCGAGATAGCTGTCAGATGACGATTGTTTCGAATGCAGCTGGAGGGGGAGAATTGTAAAGTCCAGCTGCATGGCAATGATTTCTCATGCATGAATCCAGCAAGCCTTCTAGAAGATCAAGCCACAACCATGAAGAATTTTCCAAGACAACTTTCGGTGGTGATTGCCATAAATCCAGGGAGTTGAAATTTTGAAGAAACAGCCAACAAACCTTTCGGTGGTTCACTGTAGTTTTGTTGAATTTTTGGGCTTGATAAATGCTATAAATTCAGAGCTTGTTCTTGAGCTTATTGCATCTTAAAGTTGTGTAATAGAGAGAATGTTAGAGAGTGAAGGTTTTTCGTAAAGTTTAAACACTTTGTAATCTATTCTTGTAAGTAATAGAGTTTCGATTTTTCCTTCAAAACACTCTAGAGTGATCAGAGAATCACATGTATGTGTTAATTAATGTAGGAAATTTTCTCTCTATATATATGCAATAAAAAAATATAATCATTAACAAGAAAAGATTTAACCCTCAGGTTTAAAAGAAATGATATGTTCCGTAATGAGAAATGAGTAATGACATAACCCTTAGGGTTGAAAGGTTTCATTGGAAGGTCATGACATCTAAAGGAACATATATTTTGACATAGAGGTACATTTATAAAGACAACTCTCTATGTTTATAAAAAGGGTCATTGGGTTCTTCATTTGCATTCATTCATTCCAAGTTTAAAACAAACACCTAAATAGTGAAATGAGAAATTTGACAAAAAGGATGTTGTCAAGTGGATTCAAAATCAATGAGTGCGATAAATGTGTATACACTAAATCAACTCAAAAAGGATATGTCATTGTATGTCTCTATGTAGACGATATGCTAATGATTAGTAGTAATCATGAGATGATTCGGTCTACCAATAAAACTTTGACCAGTAAATTTGACATTTAGGAGTAGCTGATATGATTATAGAAATTAAAATTTCTAAAACATCACAAGCTCATTATGTTGGGAAAATACTTGAGAAATATAGTAAAGGAGATCTAAACGTGGCTAAAACTCCAGTGGACCTACATTTTCATCTAGCAAAGAATAATAGTTCGAGAATATCGCAATTGAGTATTCAGGAATCATCGGAAATTTGATGTATCTTACGAATTACACACGACCAAATATTGCACAAGCCGTAAACAGGCTTAGTAGATATACGAGTAATCCTAGGACATAACCACTGGAAAGCCATATTAAGAATTTTGAGGTATATAAGATAAAATTCAAAATATGGTATGCATTATACGAGATATCAGGGATACAGCGATACCATCTGGCTATCTGATATAGTGGATTGAAAATTCACAAGTGGATTTGTTTTCACACTTGGAGGTGCAGCTATGTCATGGAAATCCTTAAGGAAAACATATATTGTTCGGTCTATTATGGAGTATGAGTTCATAGCATTAGACAAAGCAATAGCAGAAGTAGAGTGACTTCGAAATTTCTTATAGGATATTCCAAATTGACCAAAATCGGTGCCAACTATAAAACATATATTGTGATAGTTAATCGGCTATTATGAGAGAACAAAATATAACGTATAATGATGAGTCTCGACACATACGTCGAAGACACAATATCATAAGACAACTGCTCTTAAGAGACATAATTTCAATAGATTATGTTAAGTCGAATGAAAACCTAGCGAATCCACTTACTAAAAGTTTACCCAGAGAGCAAGTTGAGAAGTCATCGAGGGGAATGGGCTTGAAACCTATAAATTAAGAATTATCATTGTGGAAACCCAACCTAGTTGACTGGAGATCCCAAGATCTAGTTTAAAATGGACAATTAAAACTTAAAGCAATTTAAAACAAGCACTGTAGAGTTCTATACTTTTTCTCATTCCTATAATGACGCAGAGTGTTGTATGTCAAGAGTATGATAAGCTAAGGCTTTTAGTGATCACTCTATTAGGATAAGAGTCCTAATATGGGGTAAAAGATATATCACATTTCATAGTAGATCACATATTTCAAGTAAGAAGTGAGGTCGCTTTCATGAGAATTTAAAGGTTGGATTCCTTAAAGTACTTGATGAAGTCGGGATCGATGTCCATGACCGAATTGAACACAACCGTAGAACGGGAAATGGTCGAAGTGAAGCTGTATGATGGCTATTGTCTTGGTTTACATCAACAACGGAACAATTCAGGACTATTGGTCACTGATTTTCTAAGTAAATTTGATAGTCATTTACTAGGAAAGGTTCAAGGCGAAAGCTACCTATTCCGATGCAATTTTATTTCAATGAAACTCTCTTAAGTGTCTGCATTGATATTTAGAAAATTATATATATATATATATATGAAATGAAAGAATATAATCATTAATGAGAAAAGACTTAACCCTTGTGTTTAAAGGAAATGATATGTTCCTTAATGGGAAATGACATAACCCTTAGAATTGAAAGGTTTCCTTGGAGGGTCATGACACCTAAAGAAACATATATTTTGGCATAGAGGTACCTTTACAAATGTAACCCCCCATGTCTATAATAAAGGTCATTGGGTTCTTCATTTGCATTCATTCATTCCAAGTTTCATTCATTGTTAGAGAGTCTAAAGTTTTCCAAGTGATAGAGTTCCCACTATATTCCTAGTTCAAGTTCTTGAAGAAATGAGTGTCCATTTTACAAGAAGTAACCAAGTATCATGGGAGAACATTAGCTACAAAAGATCTGTAGTGTACCGAGATGAGACTAATAAATTCTTAAGGATAGATTTTATCGATTTGGTTCAAGTTCTTCTTCTATATTATATTTTCCAGGTTTTTCTTACATTTATGTTTGTATTCAATTTATAATTTTACATGGTTCTATTTGATGATTTTGATTGAATAATGCATGTTAATAGTGGTAGATGACAAATCTTGCCCAACAATTATAATTTATTTTAATAACCAGAATTTAATTTAGTTATACTGAGTATCCTAATATCAATAACTAAAGTGAGACTGTGAGAGGATGATTGAAGAGAAGAATGGGAGAAACCCTACTGTTTTCACTGTATACCACTTGCCTCATTACCTCCTGATTCCCTCCTTTTTTTTTCCCCAAATTTGCCTCTAATGTAATCCTAACCATTATTATTATGAAATCAATAAAAATAACAATTGAACAAATTATTGGTATTTATAAATAATAATAATAATAATAATAATAATAATAATAATAATAATAATAATAATAATAATAATAATAATAGTTATTATAAAAATTATTAGGATGATAATTTTTCGTCTCGTTTCATCGTAAAGGATCTCAAATGGGACGGAACCTGAAACACTTTTTTATGTTCCGATTTAAAAATAAGACGGGACATAATTTTATTCGAACGAGACAAGATCATAAGCAAGACGGGATGATGAGACGAGATTTTAGCCGGACGAGACAATTGGCTAGTTCAGATCCTTTTTAGGATAAGTACATACATATAGGAGAAACAAAGCATATTATCTCGTCTCGTTGGAATAAAATTCAGATCCTTTCTCCTCTTCCATTTTTTCATGGGCGCACATACATAAAGGAGAAACAAAGCAGTAGCTGTTAGCCCTTAAATTATTTGATAAACAATGAATGACATAAGGTAGTCAAAGTACGAAGGTATATAAATACATAACTTAAAAATTCCATAATGAATTCGAGATCAAAACAGTTAGTTGGCAATCTATCTTTAAAAGAAGTTGAGAGATAAATATAATACAAGAAAATATATTGGATATTTTTCCTGAAAATATGGAGGAGACTTTGGGGCATTGTGTTACTCCACCTAGGTATCCATTTTAAACTCCTGTATGAAAGCCAATTAAAGCTCAACTCTAAATAGCCTTTGTAAGGGAAAGAAACCACACGTTTACCCTAGAAGTATCGGATAGGCCTTCTTCAAATATACACATTCAGATGGTACAGTCCGAGGAGCAATTCTCGACAATTAATTCATTTGTTGAGCACATCACTTATGTCTTTAGTCTAACCTGGAGGATTAGATGCACTTCCCTCTTAAAGATGGACCTTAGCTCTTCATTGGCTTCAATGCCTATTCTCCTGTTCAAGGGGAAAAAAATATCCTTGAGTAATCATGAAAAAAATAAAATAAAATAAAATAGATATGTTATGTTATGTAGAACTAATGGTCTAATTTTTATATTAGGGTGTTATGTAGAACAATGATTAAAATACCATTACACTATTGTTAGTTGCATTCAGAAGATTCAACCGAATCACACATTTCAATATATTAATGCCAGAATACTCCCAACAATTGCAAAAATGAGGACTCATGACAGATAATTCAATTCCGTAATAGTATTATATTCACAAATATAAATAGGCACTCTGTTGCTAAAAAAATTAAAGCAATGGTTACCGCAAATAGCAAGTAATCCAAAAGATTGAGAAAATTACCCTATTTTAGAGCCATTCTTTCCCACGAGAATCTTTCGCTGGCTTAGTTTGTTGGTAATCAAGTGTTGTTCAATCCTAAGAGAGCCATCTCGTAAATCCTTCCAGTCTATCAACCGATGTTCAATACCATAAGGTATTTCCTGTAAGGAACAAACTTCTCATTCAATGAGTATAGAGGCATCCATGTCCGGGCCTTCCCCCTCTTTCAAAAGAATATTATTAGATAGGAATACCACAACCTTATACCTAAAAAAAAAACTTTACCTGATGTACATGGTCCAATAACCTCTCCCGGACAACTTCCAAAGAAATGTTCTTCATAACTTCTTCACTCATAGTTAATGGATCTTCAGACCAAGGTCTTTGAACTGCCTAAGCATAAAAAGCCATCGAAGAGCCAGACTCAAGATCATGATTTAGAAGAGTAAATAGTATTAGATAGGATATCAATAGTGAAAACACAGTTCTCAAGACTCTATTGGTCAAATGGCACGTGTTGCAAGTATGTCCATGCTGACAAAAGAGTTCAACGTGTTTTGTTCACTTTCCACAAAGAATAGGCGTAACCACAGAAACTAGCTACTTTCATTTCTATATTTATACAAAAGTTTTAGGTAAATTGACAGAGAAGTGGAGATATACATCCATTTGATTTTTTCAGAAACAACTTCCTCGAGGCTTGACAAAAGATGTTTGGTTAACTCCTTGATTTGGATAAGAATGGGGAAGTCAGCATTTAATCAAAATTCACATTAATGAATTCAAATTTGAAAAGGATGTTTTGACAGACAAGTAGAGATATACATCCATTTGATATTTTAAGAAACAACTTCCTTGAGGCTTGACAAAAGATGTTTGGTAACTCCTAGATTTGGATAAGAATGGGCAAGTCAGCATTTCATCAAAATTCACATTAATGAATTCAAATTTGAAAAGGATGTTTCTCCACATATGAAGAATTAATCTGTATCCCAAAGACATAAGACAGAAAAATGAAGACCAGAAGTCATTTAAACTGGAAAATACATGTTCCCAACAGAAACTACATATTCCCAACAGAAACATATATCAAAACCTCTTAACAGACATAAGGTGACTATAAAATGCAAGATATGTTAGTTCAACGTTAGAAACTAGAGAAAACCAAGAAAACATTTAAAAGAAACTGCATTAAGATAAACACCACATTGAAAAATTGCACACACTCAGAGACTCGTGTCATCAAGTGAAATGACAATAATGGAAACATGCCTGCTCCACCAAATACTGAGTAAGATCTTTTAGTCCAGCACCCTTCACACCAGATGTCATAAAAATCCTGCAAAACAAATGAAACAAATTAAGAAAAATAAGCTATTTACGCATCCTTGCTCAACATTCAAAAAGGGAAAGAGAACCTTTTATTATTAACGAGAAACCCTACCTTTCATACCCAGGAAGATCTTTAAATTGCTCAGCCGCTTTTAGTAAGTCTTTTTTCTTTGTAACTAAATCAACTTTATTCATACATAAAACTCGCTTCTGCTTAGGGGGAGCTTGTTTGCCCATACGCTCAATCAAACTTATAACCCTTGAATCAGGACTACCCAGATGAAATGAAAAGGATCATGTTATCAGTGAAGAGAATAGAAGAAGAGCATAAAAATTACACAACTATTAAAGCAAGAAGAAAAAACGGCGTTCCTGAAACAGGAAATTAAGTAATAAAAAATTTATGTGCTGTCCTTCAGCACACACATTTCAAAATGTCAGTAAAAGTTGCCAGATAACAAGGAGATTGTTCAACATATGAAAGTGCAGTTCAGGCATTTGATTAAAAAAATTGCAGCAACTGTACAGGAGGAAAGAGACAGCTCACTCACGCCCCAGAAGAAGTGTCCCTCAGGAATTAAGCAGGCAACATAACCCAACTAGACATTTGATTAAATGAACAAGTGATACCATAGAATCTTGCAACTGAAGTATGCGATGGATTAATAGTTACACTTAGTTTTGTTTATTTTCATCAAAATAAAAAATACTGACATTGACAGTATGTCTATGCTGATCACTTGCAGACAGCAGCCACGAGACGTGGATGGTCATACATATTCACTAACAGCAAGATCATGATACATACACTTGTTCATCTAGCTAGTGTCTGGGAATAGCGATAGCAATTATGGTGATTTATGCACGTGCAACTCTTGAAACAAAATAAAATGAAGCTTCTCTATTTTCCTATCTTACAGTGTGATTGATTAAAAGAAAGAATGGGACAATTCAAAGATAAAGAAAATTAAAAACGAGAAACATACAAGACTGGAATTTCCTCAAGATAGGGAGGACAGAGATTGAAAGACTATTACCTGAAGGGAGAAAAAAAGGTCCAGGAGAAGGAGTGATGGGGAAACATTGATCTTTAAACATTTTTTAGCCAAATTACTTCCACATCAAAAGAAACTCTAGGAAGGCACATTGACAATATTCAATTATGAGTTGCAGGTTCCACAAGATTGAAGATTCGAGCACGGGGCTAATCACACAAAAAGTTTCTCCAAGTAATGCCAGTAGGAAAATGGGCCAGGCTAAACAGTCAAAAAAATAATTATTTCATCTCACTTTGTTTCATGAAATAAGAGTAAGATTGTATTGCCACCGAAGTATCGCCCTGAGTTGAGTTGAGCAGATCAGCAGAATGAGTGTTTGTCAAGTTATTAAACTTGATTTGGTATGATTGCATAAATATATATATATATATATATATATATATATATAACAAGATTGAAGATTGGAGCACGGGGCTAATCACACAAAAAGTTTCTCCAAGTAATGCCAGTAGGAAAATGAGCCAGGCTAAACAGTCAAAATAATAATGATTTCATCTCTCACTTTGTTTCATGAAATAAGAGTAAGATTGTATTGCCACTGGAGTATCACCCTGAGTTGCGTTGAGCAGATCAGCAGAATGAGTGTTTGTCAAGTTATTAAACTTGATTTGGTATGATTGCATATATATATATATATATATATATATATATTAAAACAAAAAAGCAACCTCCCTTTTTAGAATGGAATGACATAGCCCTGAGTGAAGTTGACCGTTGAGAGTTTAATGTCAATTTGTCAAACAGAATATAGTGTGGTAACAGGGAACAAATCTAAATGAGAGCAACCTCTCTTGAAAGAATAAAATGATAAAGACAATACAGGGGAAATACATTAATTCTCTGCCAATACAAAGCTGGATTTGCAAAATAAATTATAGGGGAAAATCCAAATGGTCAAGGCTAAATTAAAGATGAAAGCTGGATTTGCAAAGGCCTGTAGCTCAAGTTCCATATCCTTTAACAAGTAACTAAAACCCTCAACTGCGTCATGGAAAAAGTACAAGAACGATTCATAAAATGGCTTGCTATGTGTGTCATTAAGAAAATTGACTTGGAAACTTGAATCTAAATAAAATACATGAACAGATCACGAACCTGTTAAGATGTCTATGAACGTCAAAAACAACCATGAGCACCTCAAATAGATTAACTACACTCCATGCACTTTCCACGCGAACCTTGACATCTTTGTGAGGGCACCCACTTTTGTTCAACATAAGTCCAGGGGTATCAAAGATGCACTGAAATAAATATATGCAATTAAGATAATCAAGTTTCCAGTCAGCACTATTGCAAAAATAAAATAATAAGAAAAAGTTTACATCATTTACATGTGAAGATACTTGTGAAATTACTATCGTAAACTAAAAATTTAAACAAGAAAAAAACTGCTTTGATTTACCATAACAGCGACGCATTTAGTAAGGTGGCACCTAATAATATAAATCAATACCCCATCACATAGTTGTGCTTCTGTATATTATATATTATTTTAATCTTCAAAAAGAGATAGAGTTATGAATTGTCGGATAAAACTAATGAAACAGAAGAAATAGTTAGAACTTCGAACTAAGTAGTGCTAATCAAAATAACAAACATACAATTTGAGTGTCCCCCTTTGTCATCACTCCTAACACTTCATGTGTGGTTGTATTCGTCTTTCGTGAAACAGCAGCAACCTTTGTCCCAACCTATAACAATTAAAATAAACATATAATGTATTGGCAGTATCATGAAAGGTTCCATAAAAACCATATTATCGCTAGTTCTTGTAAAGAATATTAAACATATATGCTTAAACTATGACAGTGAGCATCCCTAAGCCGGCCATATAATTGTCATAACTTTGGATGTGTTTTCTTGAACCACTTTTCAATATAGAACTTGACAAACTAGACATGACAAGCCATTTATCCATGTCACATTTCCTCCAGTAAAGTGTGACAGTTTGTACTTCGTAAAGAAAAAAAATATATATCTAGTCTGTTGCAGAAATAACCAGTTCCAAAAAATCATGTACAGAAAAAGAAATTCATTTTCACAAACCTAAATATTTAAGTTATCAAATTTCAGTAAATACAAAAATACAAGTCCTTTATGCTGTCATAAACACTTAGAGGAATAAAGAAATAAATGGCATGATAATCTCTTTGATGAAAAAGAATTAGCATATGCTATTAACATTTATATAAGCTCCTCTTGACACTGAATTTCCAGATGTAAACGAGGAAAAATGGGGGAATGATCAAACTAGTCCCAAATAAGCTAATTTTTTGAAATCAGAATCACAATGCCACCTCAAAGCTAAGAGTTGTAGTTGTCTCACAAGCAGAAACAAAAAAAATTGGACAAAACTGATTATTCTCTATGATCCATAAAGCCTCTGCCTTGTAACAACTAGTACCCCTACATAAGGTGCTACATCTACATTCCTTGGGTAGCCAATATTATTCTATTTAATCCTTGTGCCTTTTGCTTTTAAATAACTTAACAGAGGATTTTCAAAAAGTAATCAGTAGTCAGAAATTACCCGGACATAACTCATAAGTTTCTCTCTCTCTCGATCCTTTTATGTCAGAACTCACAACCTGATAATCCTTTATGTCAGAACTCACAACCTCCCCCCCTCTTGCCATCATCAATTACTTATGCCAGCCGAGTAAAAATGTAATCCAGTTCACATCATTATTCATCAGTACTGACATAAAAGTCCATCTCCAGCAATCATTTGACCTTTCCAAAATCTCATCCTTTTTCATGAAACTACCAATTGAACACTTCCCTTACTAGTCCAAACTAAAAATCTAATAAAACTACTCCAACCATAACCACAGGACAAAAACCCACTTCTACTATAATTGAAATTCGAAGCCATAAAAATTAGAAAAATTCCTACATAAGGGGCTCAAACTATAATGAAAATTAAAAATTCCCAACAAACAATTATTCGAAATCCAACACAATAACTCAAACTTTCTTAAACCCACAAATACAAAACAGCAGAACATTTTTTTTTTTTATTTTTTAAAAAGAGAGAGAGAGAGAGACCATGTAATTAGTGATCGCCGACTTTCCAGCATTAGGCGCGCCAATAATCCCAACAGCAAGCGACTTCTGGTCCTCTTCTTTCACCTCTTCCCCCTCTTCCTCTTGTCTCTCCAAAGCAGCCTGAAGAAGAGCTTTTGCAAGAGCTCTATGCTTCCTCTCCTCTTCATCCTCCTGAGAAATCCTCAACTTCCCTTTCTGGGTTTCTTCCCCAAAGACTTGCCTATCAGCCCTCTCTCTGTATTTCTCATCCCAAGTGGGCTCTTGCTTTTTGGCCGCGTTATTGTTCTGGGAATCATCAATCGTCGGAATTCTGAAATGGGAACTGTCAAAAACTGAATCACTGTCGTTATCGATTTCATTGTCTGTTTGTTGAGAATGCGCCGAGTATAATCGATGAACAAATACAGGGTTTAAATTGGGTTTCTTGGGTTTTTGTGTGAGGGTTGTGAGACTTCTTAATGCTTTCAAAGCTTTCAAAGCTTTCATTTCAAAGAGTCTATACCACTGTAAAAGAAAGAACAGCTGCTGCTTCTGGGATCGACAAAAAATTATGGTAATATTTGAACGGGGACTTTGGGGTTTTAAGGGTTTTAACTTCTGTCATGTCAAGGGCTCGTTTGTTTGTCGCAAAAAAAAAAAAAAAATTCGGTATAATAACATCAGACCCCTTGTTGTTTTATAATTTATCAAGAAAGAACATAGTTTGTCCATTTGTATAGAATTAAGTCTCTGAAGCGAACCCTAACGACAGAAATACCATTTTGTATCAAATTTTGTACAAGTCAAAATTCAATAATATGATGTTAATAATCAAAATTCACGTGTAATAAAGTTTAATACATTGTTCTTGTGTTTTAATTCGCTAATTTTTATAATCAGTAATATTTCTTAATTACTTACTTACCATTTTCGTAGATGGTTTTGTTATTCTAAATTGATATTCTTTTTAATTAAAATTAGTAAGTATTAGTTTTTCCAGAAATTAAATTAAATTAATGATTATAGAGAAAAAGAAAAACTCACAAGGGGCACCAATAAAGGATATGATTGTCGTGTACACATACTTGATGAGATTTAATTAAATAACTATGTGCACGACAATCATATCCTTTACAAATACCACAGAAATCATGTAACACAGAGAAATCTTTATTCCGAAAAAATAAATGGTTTAAACTGAAATGGAAACAAAGAAGATAAATGTCATAAATTCTTTGTTAATAACACCCAATATTGAAATGTCTACCTAAATAAGAGCATGTGACGGGATTTGGTGTAGAGTTCATCATCTCATTTTTAGGTTTTGGGTTCGAATACAAGCAGTGTGTTTCTTATAACTATGGATTTTACATGTTCCGCTTAAGTCAGAAAGAGGTGATTTAACGGCGGGATTTTCAACGATTTCAATATATATATATAGTTCTTCAATTTAGAAGAAGACTGAGTTAAAAAGGTGGAGCGTGTCCTATTAATTTAAGGGAAATGTTAACAAGTGTCCTAAAAATACTCATTAAGAATATATTTTAGGAAAATTTTGATGGGAAAAAGGAAAAAAATCATTAATATTTTAATAATTTTTTATTTTTCATAAAAATGATGTTATAATTTTTCTAAAATAAATTGTTGATAAATGAAGGCACTCATTACCATAATTCTATTTTCTTTAGAAGGGCTTTTGCTAACACAAGCCCTCTTTAGAAACGTGAGTTAGTAGAGTGAGAGAAACTTGCAGAGAATTGACATCTGATTTCACATTTCCGAATGCCCGCTTTTCCAACTTGGAGAACGCCAACCATTGGATTACAAAAGTTGCATCCAACGGCACTGAAGCAAGGAGCGTACAATAAACATAAAACGGTCAAGAGTTTAGGAATCCTACTGGTATATATATATATATATATATATATAATATATATATATATATATATATATATAGAGTCCTGCTCATGTCCGAATCATATGGGTATTTTATAATAAAGCAACGTTGCTTTATGTAAATGACTCATAAAATAATATTATTTTATTATAGATCCGGATATTTTAAAATATCCGCACATCCGGACCTACTCTCTCACACAATGGTTTCATTGGATTTACGATGTCATTTTGCTGTCCCTGTTTGTCCCAATATCAGTTCTCAATGCCGAATTCTTGTTTGAAATGCTTGTTTCACGATAACTTGTGTTATACTTCTAAACATTGTGCAATAAGATTCATAATAATGCATCATTATCCATTTTAATCTCCTAATAAAAGATTTATTTTAAATGGAGAAACAAGAAACTGAAATGATATAAATTTAATTAAAAAAAATCCAAGAAGATCAATGTGTAAAGAGAACCAAAATCATATTCCTACATGTTTACAATGTTTCCAGAAACGAATAAATTTAAATAAAAAATGAAAATGTCAAAAAATAATCACATTTCACTGCTTCGGCTGCTTCTACCTCACTTTCTTGCAAATAATACAACACCAAAGATAAGTAGTTCATGTCTAATACCCTAAGGAAATGCTTAGTTATTAAAACTGACCGAGGCGCCTCTTTCCCGTTTCCATTCCACGATGACCAACAACAGGTTCAAGGTGTGATGTCCAATCTGTCTAAAATGCCATACGTCCAGCTAGCCTGCTTTCTGATATCCTTCTGTCTATGGCTGCATCAATTGAGCTCATCTGAAACAGAATCACAAACAAAACTATAAGAGGAGAACTGAGAGCTACTATTATTTGGAGAAACCACATATGTTAAAAGCTTGGTCCTATACAAGAGATGCCAAACTTTGCAAAAAAAAATGCTGACCTGGGCCAAGTCTGAATTCACTGTTCGATCATTAATATAAATTGTAAATGCCACCAATGAAAAATTAGTGGGGTATGGCACTTGGTAATCAAGCATAGTGTGAATGAATAACAACATACATACACTTCGTTCTTTTAACTGTGAACAATATTAGTTTGAAGAATCCTCTACTTGTTTCCAGCAAGCTTGTACCAGCAAAAATAATGCAAATACCTACTTGATTTTTGACGCCCACAACAGTTGGAGGCAGTGCGTGCAAACCGGAGAATAGCAGTTTAAATTAAACAACATTGCCATAGTTGAAGCAAAAAGATAGTTGATGAAATGCTAGCATTTTGTTCAACAAATTCCCCCCCCCCCCCCCCCCCCCCCCCCCCCCAATGTTGTGAAGATGAAAGTAACAAAGCGTAAACAACTTATCTGAAACACGAGACATAAGGCCTATCCGTCTGGTTAGCCAATATAAACCAACTCCATATATTAAAGAGGTAGTTATAACTTACCTGGCTTGTTTCATCATGGACCTGATACTTCGCCGAGGACATTCTTCTCTCCTCCTGCATATATTTCAAATCATAACCATGATTAACAAGTCTGCAATAATATTAGAGAAAACAAACTTTACATTGCATTTAAGAATACTAATCACAAAAATAAAATTACTAACCATGGACAGTGCTTCATCCACCCAAACTAAATAGACCTCATTAACAGCTGGCTGGGTTGCAGGAGCTTTATTTGCAATTACAGGGGGTGGTCCGATTGAAGGTCCACCAGTATTTGGACCAGAAGCATAAGAATGTGAATTGGTTAATGTCCCACCTGCAAATATGAGAAACTTTACAACAATCAGAGCAGTCAACTTAATTTACCATGTTTTTGGGATGGAAAATAAAAGTTCACCTTTTCGGAAACAACTGAATTTCCAGGATGACATTAATCAAACTTGTTGATATTCAATGAGCAATTGTACAACAACAATTTAGTACCAATGAAGCTAAAGAGCAAAGTAATTAGGCGTACACTACTATTAAGCTATAACTCTCAAATGACAGCTGATACATGCCCTATTCCTTGTAACCATAACAAGAGGAAGTTTAAACATGCACTTGACGTGAATTAAGCATATATGCACGAGCGAGACGAGGGAGTCAGAGAGGTCACGAGAGAGCGAGAACTACCAACTATACATTATAAGCCATCTTGTCTAACCACTACCACTATGATTATAAAATTAAATATCCATCTAATCATATGAAAATGAAATTTTCAAAAATGAGACACCCTTCTCAATCAAACATAACATAGTGGGGTGAATTTTTTCACTTTTCCGTATTATTGAAAGAATAATCAAACCTTGCATGCTTGGGACATGGTAGTTGTTGGTTATTGCACTTGAATGGGCATCAACTGAACCTTTAATTTCTGCCAAAGAGCTTGGTGGAGGAATACTTGTTGACGGAATAGGAGCTGTAAATGGGGAACTGTGAGTAGGCATACTGTTATTAAGCACAGGAAACAAGGGTTGGGATATGGTAACAGGCGGTGTAGATGAGGGCATTCCAGGTGGAATTACTGGTGAAGATTGGAGTGCAAGAGATGTAGTCGATTCCAGAGGAGGCCTCACATTTTGCACAGGAAACAAAGGGCGTGGAGCATAACCAACTGGAGCAGGAAGAGGCATTGAAACTGCAGAATGCTGTGGATTCCAAGGCTGCGGACGAGGAGCCACTGGCCAACCAGGAGGCGGCACAGGAACTGCAGAACTATAACTATAGCCCAAAAACAATCAGTAAAAAACTTCAATAAACATATAACATAATGGCATATAAATGTTATCATATGATAATGATTAACAAAATGAGGAAAAAAAAGAATTTATAAAGAAAGGGATGGTAATGATCTGAGATTATATGAAAACATCTGGCATAGGAAATAGAGAGTTTAATGAACATACATTGGCTGCATTACGCCTAAAGTTGATTGAGGAGGATAGCTGATTCCCAATTGTCCTGGCACCACCCCACCCACTAGCTGATTGAAAGGAGTATCCACTTTGGCCATTTTAGATGGAACTTCTTCTTCTGCAAGAAAATTAGCATTTGCTAAAAAGTGAAGTTTTAACTCTATAACAACACATGTGCACCATCTTCAAATTTTCTTATGACAGAATAAGTACCCATTAGAAAATCAAAAAAGACACTTGGAACATTAGAACAAGCATTTCTCCATCACCTTTATATTATACAATTAAATCAACAATTTCCATCACCAAAAAATAAGGTGTCTCATGCGCATATGAGAGTGAGAGAGCAACAAAACTCTAGCAAAGCAAACCCAAATTATTCACACGAAAAACCAAACACCACAAAGAAATCTTGCAGTCAACCATTGTCGATCATTTTTTATTTATTTGCTGCTTGCTAACTTCTTACTTACGACAAAGTATAAATTACTAATAAATATTCAATGACAGTGTTGGGGAACAAATACAACAGTAAACACCAGCACAATCTATTACACATTCTTCAGGGAGAAGCTGCAGTCAATAGGTATTTAGGAGTTACTATTCAGTAATTATATTCATACTAAATGGCACTACTATATGGGTAATCTATCAAAAGTGAGCTAGAAGCAAAACTCATAAAATACACTATTATCCCAAAATTCAGGTTACCTACTTCAAAGTTCAAAGTACGAGAATTTCAATCAACTCCTAGCCTACATGGCAAGTTTGTGATAAAGGAAAGCTATAGGCATTAACTAAATGTAGTTTGCACATAGGTAGACCTACCATGTTTTTCAGAAAACTATATTTACCAATCAAGGTATCACTGCAGTTCCCTCAATGCAAAGATGCAAAGATAAAAGGATGCATAACGAAACACCTAACATGATTACAGAAGAATAAAAACTAAAAGCTTAACAAATAGATACAGAAGGAAAACAATAATTAAAATAGGACATTCTCAATCTCTCCGTAGTAAATGCTTATACGATCACGGAACACCACTAAAATTCAGCTAATTCTGAAAAATATAAAAAAATTTAAACCAACTCTTGACTCCAAATAAGGTAGGCATTCAATATAGTATTGCATTATTCGATTTTTATATCACAATCCAAGAATCTATTTTGATTGCCAGGGTACAAACAAAAATTAACAGATGACAGTTCATTTGTAAAATGTAACATCTCAGATTTCAGAAACTGTACAAGGCCTCAAAGAGGGGAACAAAAAAAGAAGCAATATGAGTTCTCTAATCAAACTAATTAAACTAATTAAAATAACAAAAAAGTGCACAAACAACCCTCACCTTCTTCTCCATAGTGAGCAGCTAAGACGTTGGGGGGGATCCCTTGCATTCCATAAATTTCAATGTCAGTCGATTCGCGACCAGGTTTAGCATTGGGTACTCTGGCACATGAATTATAATTTCAAAGAAATGAGCATAATGCAACTATATCATAATACAAACAGCGAACACAGACTGAGTATAACATGTCAAAAAGAAACTATATCATCACTGTGTTCATCATCAAAAGTAAAAAATAATTCAATAACTCTAAAACAACCAATTCACTTCAATAAATAAACTCGACCTGAGCCTATGAGAACTAACTCTAACAGTTTTTGAAAAATATATACCCAATGTTTCTTTGATGCCCGCTTTGTTCTCAGATTTGCATGCAATTTTTTTCTAGGGGTTAATTTTATTTCTATCAAAACTCAATTTCCGTGATAAATTAAGCATCAACTTGCTTTCTGCTTAATTAATCAAATAATAATTCCTAAAAATTCAGGAAATATGAAAATACAGCTATCATATTCCAAAATCCCAATGCAAAACAGCTTCTAGACATATCACTCTATATTAATTAAATGTAAAAACAAAAATCCTATGGAAAATGAACCCAGTATCAATCTAAAATAAATAAAATAAACAGCTATCACAAAAACACAGAGAGAATATTAAAACAAGAAAAGAAAGAAAGAAAAGATAAATACTTGGTGACGGGCTCTTTGTGAACCTGAAGGACGTGAATGGACATGCCGCCAGCGGTGGAGAGTTTCTTGTGGCAGACGTGGCACTTGAAGTGCTTAGCTTTCTGATGCTGCACCAAAATCTTCTCGTCGTCGAATTCTCTGTCGCAGTAATAACACCAAACCTTCGACGATACTCTCTTCTTCTTCTTTCCCATATTTTTCCCTTCCTATTTCCCCTCTGTAAATATCAAAATCAAAATCACTCGATCGATTTAGGGTTTCTTCTCGTTTCTCTCCCTCGTTCGTTTTGAGGTTTTATTATTTATATATATATATACTAGTTTTTGCCCGTGTCTACGGCACGATGTGCCCGTGCCTACGGCACGGTGTTACAAAATTAAATGATTTTATTTTTTAATTAAATGATGCCCGTGCCTACGGCACAGTGTTACAGTATTTGGCCCGTGCCTACGGCACGGTGTTACAGAATTAAATGATTTTATTTTAACTTTATATTTTTTAATTTGAAAATTTTTGACCATTTTCATCAATCAATTCACTTTATTTCCTCCCATTACCAATGAAATGATCTGGGCCGTCAATTAAGCCACATAAAGAGAGCCATTGGATACACTATCTTTCATCCAACACCATTCTCCTTTATTATATATATATATATGGAAGAGAAGACTGACGGATTTTTTATTGGGTTACAATTCTCGGAAAAAATATATGGAGACAAGTTTTATACGATTGTTCAAAATCAGTAAGTGTCATGCGTTAATTGGAATATGGGGTACTCATTCATAATGGTGATAATTTGGGTTATAATTTATTTATTCATTTGATTCGATTCGCTTTAAAGTGAATATGGATTTGAAAAAATGGATTCGTTTAATAAATGAGTCAATTCGATTCGATTCGTTTATTAAACGAATCGAATACGAATTTAAGCTCATTGATTTGTTTATTCGTTTATGATTTGTTTTATTATTTTCTTTTACTAGTTATTGTTATTTTTTAATTAAGATTCGAGAAATTATGGCTAATTACCATAGAAAAATAATATTTTCGATATTTGGTGAAATATTTTTAATAAATATATTAATTACATATTTTATATGTATATATTTATGAAGAATTAATGTAAATTAACTATGGTAAATTATGATATTAAATAATATCATAACTAAATGAATATTCGTATTCGATTTGTTTAATAAACGAATCGAATACGAATCATGATATTAGGATTTGTTTAATAAACGAATCGAATACAAATTTATCACATTTCGATTCAATTAGTTTATAATTCGATACAAATTCAATTCATTGATTCGTTTTGCCACCCCTATTCATTAATTGAACGATCATATAGGGACCATCTCATATAAACTTTTCTCCTCATTCTAGCTTACCACGTTGGTTTTCTTGTAACCCGCCTGCGAAAGAAGTTGGGTATAAAAAGGTTAAATATTTTTATAACACATATTATAATTTATTGTCCTTATATATCTATAAATATTTTTATAACACATATTTGGAAGGGCATTTCACAACAATTCACAGTTGATCACATATTCAGTGCAAGCGACAATCAAATCAACAATAACCAAGCCATAAGCAATACACATGTATTTTATTTTCCAAAATAAATCACTTTACACCTAATAAAATTTTCAAACAATAAAGAACTAACACTTCTATTATGCATACACTATTAGCCACTACAAAAAGTATACAACACTTGAAAGAGAATACATCAACAACTACATGGGACAACAAACAACATATGCAAAAAGTATTCCCACCAACCCCTCACAAATAAATCTCCAATAAGGGTAAATGGAAATCAAACATTGACTTAAATTCGGATGAAGAAGACGAACAAGAAGGAACCGATCCAACCACCATAAGTAAGAAAGCAAGCTACCAAAAGAGAAAGAAATCAACCAACAAAAAGATATTTGACGACAGTGAATAAAAGTCCTCTAAACTTGTTTAATTTTCAATGATCTATTCATGAAATCATCAATAAAAAAAAAATCTTACATGTAGTACATGTTAGAAGATTCTATTCATCACAACAAAACCTACAAAACAAAACAAATAAACAAATAATCCAAAATAAATTAGAGACACGACGCAGCAAAACAATATTGAAGGGAAAAAAACATCCAAAATAATTTTTAAAAAAAAATCACAACAAAAAAGGGAAAAAAAACACTTGTAATAATTATACATATTAACACACAAAAAAAAGCAATAACAAACAAACAACTCTGAAGAAGGGGCAAAAAAAAAAAAAACGAAATACTCAACACGGTAAAGGCAAAAGAGATACCCCTATGAAATCCATTATAACTAACCCAACCCAAATAAAAAAAAGAATAAAAAATAAAAAAAATACGGCCATATCATCACATTTTCCACAAAAATAATTAAAAAAATAAACAAATAAAAAAGTACAAATAAAGTAATAAAAGCCCAACTAATATAGAAAGACCAAAACTAAAAGGAACAATACATGACTACCCATGTTTCAATCATATCATATGGGCCCACAAACCAAATTTAGTTAAAAAAAAAAAAAATCCGCAATAAACAAAAAATTATTCATACCGGATTGGGCCTCGTATGGTCTCCATTTACATATGAGTTTTATTAAGAGAGATGCCAATACACATATATGACCCTTCCAACTAATGAGTATAAAATATTATTTATTTACCCGTTTCTAATGTATTGGGCCCTTGTGGGCCCCTATCCTCAAAAGATTTTTGTCACTCCTATTCTAATATAAAATTTTACACTTCAATACATTAAATTGCGTTCACATTTTATTCTCATATAGAATTACAGTCAAATATTTATTCAACTTACACAAAGTGCGTCCCTAAGCTAATTTTCTTATAAAAAATTATTTTGATACCGGCCTCTAACATACTGATCCCATAAACCCACATCTGCACTTAAATTTTTCTCATCCCAAATAAGAAGAGAGCATACGAATATCACCATTGAATGTTTCAAAAAGAAAAAAGAATATCACCATTGAAATTCTAACTATTGAATTTAAAATGGAACTATTGAATTTGAAATTTATATATGAAACATGTTCAATATTAGAGTTTTAAGTTAAATGCATGTTTGAAATTCAATAGTCAGTATTTAAAGTTAAATGACATTTTTTATTTATTTTAAAGTCCGGTACAGATAACAGGTATTGTAGCTATATCCAAGAAATATTATTATTATTATTATTATTATTATTATTATTAACTAATATATTTTATTTTATATACTAGAAATTTTTATTATTTATTTTTTAAGATTAATTAAAGTTTTTTATTAAAAAATAATAATAACTTTTAGCTACCTATCGACTGAGGATTTTCCCCAACTTCAAATGGGTTATTGTGGTTTGTGTTATGTGATATGTCTCTTAATTCTTGCACATGAGGAATTTCAACCGGCTTATTATGCATATGGTGATTGCTGTCTTAACTAAAATATTCTATCTTAAAATAGGAACGACAGATTTATGTGTTTTTTATTCAATTCACTTTTCTTGTTAAGTAATTAATATAGTGTTTGGTTTAGAATTTGATGAGCTTATAAGTTAGTTTAAACTCTCAGTCAAATACTTAAAAGAAAGTTTATACTCTTAATCAATACTTTGTATTAAACGGTGCATTCGCTAACATGTTTCTCGAACATATGGTCATGAATGCCAGTGTTTGTTAAAAGAGAGATGTCGAAGGTGACGCGGGACTCTGTTCGATCTCATAATATCTTTGCCTTGTTGCTCTTGTTGTATTGGTTTGGGCCTGCAATCTTAGATCAATTCTTGATGAAAATGTTAGAGTTGGTGCTTGGAGTGCCAATCCGAATAATGTATCATATATTTTATTATTTATTAATATTTTCATTTCATACCTTATTAATAATATTGTCATTATGCATATTAGATTGATGTATAAATATACTAAGAATGACATCGATCTTAGAATAGTCTTGTGGTAATACTGGACATTAGGTGGTCCAACATTGGGATAAATATTACTATTGTAAACTATTCTTAAAGTAAATATTCATAGTCGTTGGTTTTGGAATACTGTCAAATTCCTATAACCTAGAAGACTAGCACATGTCGTATATTGGAATTGGAGTTCCAATGATTTAAACCCGATGTGTCATGAGTTTTGGAAGCTCGTATAGACGTGTGGGTATGGGTTAGACCGAATACTGAATGATTCACATGTGATTCCTAATAGTTGGAAGTACACACCACCATCAATAGGAATCTCATCGAGTCGAGTAGCATATGTGATCATTTGACTATATAATATCATTGATTTTGTGTGAGATCCTCCACATTTTGATGCCATGTATGTCGGAAACCTTTCATGGTCTGGCCTCTAGATATTCGTTGGGTGTGGATCGATGCACTCGTTAATCAAGTGTGAATCAAAATAGAATCCGTTGGCCCGTATGTGTACCATAAGAGGTTTAGGTATCCATGTAAGTAAGTCACGATTCTTACAACTTTGGCCAAAGTCGACCACCTAGGGTGAATTGCATCAGTTGTAAAGAATCATGGACATGTCGACATGAGATATGTGCCTCAGAAACTTGATGGTGTATTCTATGTTCCCAAGCACAACTCAGATAGCCTACGACGAATAGATTGTTAAATATATGTGATGACCTCGACTTGTATAGTTCAGAAAGGTCATTCGTGAATTCGGAGGTGGCCGAATTACATACATATTAGCTAGGCTTATATGACGAACGTGTCTGAACTTAGAGAGTCCCAATATGAAGTGTACTCGTTGAGCACTTGGGTAACCGATTATTTTTTATAAAAGATCATATTTGATATTATAATTATCAACTAAGATAATCAAGTGTTATTGGATAACATTGATTATTTACTTTGACCTAATTAGATTAATTCAATATTTACACAGGTGCTTTGTCGTAATTTCATAATTATCTCTACCATTTGAGGATATTATGGTAATTACAAGTATGTAAATATATGTGTTTTTGGCTTGATTTAATTGGATTAAATCAAGATGACAAACATTGAACTAATCAATTTCCTAATTTTTTTCTTGATTTAATTGGATTAAATTAAAATGGTAGACAAAAGTGATTAGTCACACCTAATTATACATATTTGGACAAATTAGATTTATCCCACATAAAAGTTGATTAGAACTTTTATTAATTAAAAAATTGCGTAAGTTTTTCTATAAATAGCAAGTTTTATGAAGGTTTTAATTAAGATTGAGAAAACTAAATACAAGCAATTCTTGGAGAAATTAGCCTAAATTAGAGAAGTATTTAGAGAAGCTTTGTGAGATAATTTACATAATTTCATCTAGGAGAAATCAAGATTGGATATTGGAGTGAAGCTTGCTAGCATTGGAATCGATATTAGATCTTGGAGTCAAGCTTGCAAACCTTGAAAGTTCTCCAACCATTTCAACTAGGAGAAGGATATTAGATCTTTGTATCAAGCTTACTAGGTAATGTTTGATCTTCTCCTAAGCTATGTTCTTCATTAGTGAGTTTTCATTAATGAGACATATAGTGATGAGTTATGTATTGAATGCATAATTACATAGCTTAAAGTTGAAATAAGGCTAATGAATTATGTTAGGATGCTTTGGAAGTATAAACGCAATATGCTTGTAATTAATAATAGTTTGGAACTCTAGATTAAAGCTTAGAGTTATGGCTCCCATTCTAGAATCAATTGACCACCTTTGGGTGAACTAGAACATGAGACATTTCATAGTGAGATTCTGAATTGGTTTGTGTTTTAATTCAAACAAATACATATATGTATTTAGAATACATGTATGTTAGTTATATAACATGTGTTGTGGTTGGTTTTGATGTTAAAATTGGGTTTCAGGTATATTGAAATAATATGAGAAAATTGAAAGTGTTTAGGATTGATTTGAAGGTTGAAATTTCTCACTGCATAGGGGAGCATCGCGACACTGAGCATCAGATATAGGAGCATCGCAACTCCCACTCTTCCGCTTCGCGACTCCGAGATGTTCAGCTCTCGTAGTTGCTCTCGCACTTTGGAGCATCTCGACTCCCAAGGCTTCACGTCGTGACTCCGAGGGCTGATGAACACTAAAATTTCATTTTCTCCATTCCGGAGTTTCTGGACTCCGATTTGGTACCCGTTTTTTCCTACTGACTCATATCAAAATGTATTTTTAACTAAAATATTTTATAATATTTTAAAATACACCTATCTTTGATACGTGGGGTACCGATCCGACCCTAGAGGTTCCACAACTGTCCCAATAAAATGGTATCATCGCAAGGTTTAACCACACAACACATGCTGCATGTTTGACAAGTATTTGAATCTATGCCTCTGTATTTTAATTTAATTATGCATAAGTCAGATTGAATATGTATTGCATGTTTTAAATTAAAATTTTGACCTAATTATGTTAATGACTTGATTGTCATAAATCTCCAATGATTAGGTGATTACTTTATTTTAAGTAATAGTATTAGTAATGTTGGAGCATTATTGGATGTTGGAGCATTATTGGATGGTCCGTCTTGTCAATACAGAGATGAATGAGTTCTTACTACTTATATCCAAGATCATCATTAGTGTGAGGGTATAAATGCTCGGAACTTAGATCGCTCCGGTAAAATATTAGATGTAGCGTGATGAGTTAACACAGTCACAATATCGTCATTAGTGTGAGGGTGTACATACGAAGCTCATTAGTGCACATTGACAAGTATACACCTAGAGCACTTCTTAATCTGAGATCGTCATTAGTGTGAGGATAAGAAACGGTTCAGGACCAAACTAGGAGTCACATGAAGTGATTGACCTTTGAGGTCTACCTAATGAGTTTATAAAGGCCAATATCGTCATTAGTGTGAGGCTGGAGTAAATGTCATGGGATCCATTTCCCGCTATGAAAATTTTGCTAGTCAAATTTTTATTTTTCGTTAAGAGAGATTACAGAATTACGCAAAGTAGTGGGATGACACTAATAGATTTAAAATTTCATAATCAATTAGTGTTATTATTTTGAAATGAAAAATGATCTACCACTGTTTAAAATATTCTCTTATAGATGGCTCCCGCAAATCCATTGATGAGACTTTTGGATTCTAATAAAATAAAAGGAGCCAAGAACTATTTTGAATGGGAAATGAACATCCGCCTTGTCTTGGAGTTTGAAAAGTTGACATATGTAACTATCCATCCATTGCCTATTGAAATCGATCATAACTCCACTTCTGAAGAGCGAGAAACTCTTACAAAATGGAAGGATGATAACCTGAAGGTGAAATCTTACATTTTAGGATCAATGGTTCTAAATTTGATGAGACGGTACATAGAGGTACTCGATGCTTGGAGCATTATGCGAACACTCAATGAGTTGTTTGACGCAAATTAAGAGATCAGAATATATCATTTCCTAATGCCTTTAAAGACATTAGGAAATGATATAACCCTTAGGAGGGTTACACCCTAAACCAAAAGGTGTCATCAAAGGCACAATTCCATGCCTATAAAAAGGGGTAATGGATTCATTCTCAAGGATCCAAAAATTTGATAAGTATATCTTTGTCTATAGAGTCAACTGAAAGAGAGAGTTTCCTCTATCTTCCTTGTCAACTTCTTGTGATAAGAAATGCTCCTTCTATAAGAAACATCCAAGTAATCCTGGGAGAACGTCAGCCACAAGATATTCGTAGAGCACCGAGGCAGGGCTAATAAGTTCTTAAGGACAGAGGCAACTCGATTTGGATTCAGTTTTCTAAGTTTTATGATTATGGTATTTGATTGCATGATAGTGGAAATTGATTGTATAATGCATATTAAAATTGATAAATGACACATATATAACAACAATCTTAAGAACTTATTACTTTTAAAGTGTTGTTGAATCAATTTTTACATGTTTTTAATAGTATTATACCTGGAAAATGTGTTCTGGGTATGAAAAATATGCATGGGCGTTCGAATACTCGATGAACGCGTAGGCAAAAATTCTATTTTACGTAGTTTCATTTGAACGTGTCTTCAAACGAAACTCGAATGCTAGTCTTCTGGAAATGAGCGTTCGAATGCGTATTCAAACGTAACTCGAATGCCAGTCCTCAGTTTTGTTCGAACGTATTTACGAACGCAACAAGAATGTGAACTCTCTGGAAAAATTCGTTCGAACGTGTTTACAAATGCTACACGAATATGAACTCACTAGAAAGTTTCGTTCGAACGGCTGAATGAACGCGACAATAACGCAATTAATCCTGTAATTTTTAGATTTAAAAATAATAACATATAATTAGATTTATTTATATTATAGTATGATATACATGTTATAAATATGGACTTGGCATATGTAGTAATGTTAATTTAGTAAAAATATATACTTAATCTTATAAACTTGGTAGTATAACTTTAAGTTAATATCAATGTATTCAATTATCATAAGCATACACCTAGTTTTATTGTGATAAAGTTGAAAATTATTTGTTGAATGTTTGCTGCATACTTGGTTGAGAATTAAAAGTGTAATCATGCACAAGTAATTCCATCCAAACTTGATTAATTTATATACATACATATTTACACATATCTATTATAATTGTGAATTGAAGTGTAACACTAAGTTTGAATGTCTAAGATATTCTATTTGAGAAAGTGTTTAAGGAAATTCTGTCAACAAAGCGATAAGAGCCTAAATGGGCAGAGATTTAAGTGGTTATACCGGACCCCCTATTCCTCTTGGAATTTTCCTATATTCACTTATCATAAGAAACCTTAGTCATAAATTCAAGGACTTGTGTTATTTGGTACTACTGTCCAATATAACAACAAGTGGATTTTTAGTGTATCACTTAAACAAGATCATACGTTTGATCGTTGTGTGATTTATCTTTTGTACGCTTATTGATTACTGTTACTTTTCCAGTTACACATGGTTAGCGGAAATATCATAGTACCGATCGCTCATGAAGAGAAACCGAATAAGTTTGGTGGAGAAAACTTCAAACAGTGGCAGAGCAAAATATTATTCTACCTGACAAAACTGCAGTTGACTAAGTATCTCAAAGATCCTCAAAGTCTTGTGGAGGGAGAACAGAAATAGTCAAGCAACTGTAAGAAGATACATGGTCGTCAGACGACTTCTTGTGCAATAACTACCTCTTGGGAGGACTTGACAATACCATGTATAATGTGTACCAAGGCATGACTTCTGTGAATATTCTATGGGAATCTCTCCAGAAGAAATACAAAACTGAGGATGCCAGACAGAAGAAATTTTTTGTGGGTAGGTTCATGGATTACAAGATGGTAGATTCAAGGACAATAATGTCTCAGTTGGGTGAACTACAATTGATCATTCATGAAATAATAGATGAGGGAATGAAACTCTGCGAGAAGTTTCAAGTTGCTGCCTCCATCACGGAAGGACTTTAGGAGCTATCTGAAACATAAGAACAAGCATATGAGTCTTGAAGACCTTAGAGTCCGATTGAGGATCGAAGAGGATAACCAGAAGTATGAGAAGGCTAGCTACAAGACTATGAAGTCTAAGACCAATATCGTCGATGGTGTTAAGGGTAGCAAGAGAAAGAACAATGTAGCTGATTATTCCTAAGCAAACAAAAAGTTCAAGTGGAAATGCTATATCTGTGGGAAAGATGGTCATATGGCAAATGACTGCAGAAATAGGAAGTCTCAGGACAAGGGCAAGAAAAAGAAAAATGAGGCTTATGTCACTGAAGATGAGCAGCTAACTGATGAGATCTCACAGATGAACCTCTTAACAATTGTAAAAGAAGCCAACTTTGTTGGAAACCCGAAGGAATGATGGATAGACACGGGGACTATTAGCAAAATATTTTCCTCATATCAGAAGGTCGATGGTGGCGATCATCTGACTATGGGAAATTCGTCAACCTCCAGAGTGGTTGGACAAGGCACAGTGGTTCTAAAGATGACATCCGGGAATAAGCTTACATTGAAGAATGATTTGCATATTCTTGATATCCGGAAGAACTTGGTTTCAGGCTCTCTCCTTAGCTAGACTGGCTTTAAGCTTGTATTTGTTTCTGAAAAGTTTATATTATCTAAAAACGATGTCTATGTAAGAAAAAGATAACTCACTTAGGGACTTTTCAAGTTCAATATAATGACTGTCAATCGACACAGTACTAATAATAAAGTTAAATCTTTTGCTTATATTATTGAGTTACATAGTGTATGGCATGGCGGGTTGGGACATGTTAATTATGATACAATGCGTAAATTATTTAACATGGATCTAATACCTAAATTTACAATTGATAACCAACATAAATGTGAAGCATGTGTTGAAGCAAAAATGAATATAATTTCATTTCATTCCCTAGAACGAAGTTATGAACCTTTGGAACTTATACACATCGATGTGTGTGATATGAATGTTGTGCAAACAAGAGGCGAAAAAAATACTTTGACACTTTTATCGATGATAACACAAGATTCTACTATGTGTATTTGCTGAGGAGCAAAGATGGAGCTATTGAGAGCTTTATACACTATAAGAACGAAGTTGAAGATCAACTTAGTAAAAAAATCAAAAGAATCGAGAGTGATATATGAGGTGAATATGTGTTACCATTCGACGAATATTGTTCCAATCATGGAATTATTCACGAAAATACTGCTCCTTATTCACCTCAACAAAACAAGATTGCGAACGTAAAAACCGAACATTGAAGGAAATGATGAATGATATGTTGACAAGCTCTGGTTTATCCTAGAATTTATGGGGGAAGCCTTGCTTTCCGCAAACTACGTTCTGAACAAGCTACCTCACATAAGATTGGACAAGACACTATATGAATTGTGGAAAAGTCGCGTACCTTCCTACAAATATCTGAAAGTGTGGGGATGTCTCGCTAAAGTGATGGTTCCTAAACCTAAGAAGGTTAGAATATGACCAAAGACTGTTGATTGTATATTCATTGGATATGCTCACAACAGTAGTGCATATCGATTTTTGGTACGTCAATCTGAAATTCCTGACATCAATCCAAATATGATAATTGAGTCAAAGAATACGACTTTCTTTGAAGAGACTTTTCCTTGTAAGGAAAAACAAACAACAGTCTCTCAAAATAACTATTGATACTGCTAAAGAAAATAATCAAGTTGATCAAGAATCAGATCAACATGGAAATATTGAGGAAAATGAACCTAGATGTAGCAAAAGAGCTAGAACATCTAAGTTATTTGGACCTGATTTTCTGACATACTTGTTAGAAAATGAGTCTCAAAGCTATAAAGAAGCAAAGTCTTCTTTAGAGGCACCTTTTTGGAAAGAGGTTATCAATAGCGAGATTGATTCTATCATTCACAACCATAATTGGGAGTTGGTTAATCTTCCTTCAGGTTGTAAGCCGTTGGGCTACAAATGGATTTTCAAACAGAAGATGAAGCCGGATGGATCAATAGATAAGTACAAGATAAGACTTGTTATAAAAGTTTATAGACAAAAAAAATGTCTTGATTACTTTTATACCTATTCACCAGTGATCCATATCACGTAAAAAAGAATGCTCATAGTCATAACAACTATTTTTGGTCTTGAAATACATCAAATGGATGTGAAGATGACATTCTTAAATGGTGAATTGGATGAAGAAATTTACATGGAACAACTAGAAGGTTTGAATGTTCCTGGACAAGAACAGAAGGTGCGAAAACTTGTAAAATCCTAATACGGATTAGAAACAAGCACCTAAAAAATACGATGAGAAATTCGACAAAGAGTTATTGTCAAGTGGGTTTAAAATCAATGAGTGTGATAATTGTGTATACACTAAATCAAATCAAAAAAAGATATGTCATTGTGTGTCTTTACGTAGACGATATGCTGATAATTGGTAGTAATCATTAGATGATTCAGTCTACCAAGAAAGTATTGACTAGTAAATTTGATATGAAAGATTTAGGAGTAGCTGATGTGATATTAGGAATTAAGATTTCTAGAACATCAGATGATTATATATTATCTCAAGCTCATTATATTGAGAAGATACTTGAGAAATATAATAAAGAAGATCCTAATGTGGCTAGAATTTCTGTAGACATAACTCTTCACTTATCAAAGAATACCGGCTCAAGCGTATCGCAATTAGAGTATTCAAGAATCATCAGAAGTCTGATGTATCTTACAAATTTCATACAACAGGATATCGCTCAAGCTGTAAACAGGCTTAGTAGATATACGAGTAATCCGGGATATAACCATTGGAAAGCCATAGTAAGAGTTTGGAGGTATCTGAGAGAAACTTCAAAATATGGTCTGCATTATACTAGATATCATGCTGTTCTAGATAGATACATCGATGCTAACTGGATATCTAATACAATGGATTCCAAATCCACGAGTAGATTTATTTTCACACTTGGCAGTGCAGCTGTCATAGAAATCCGTGAGGCAAACATGTACTGTTCAGTCTACTATGGAATATGAGTTCATAACATTAGATAAAATAGTGGAAGAAGCAGAATGACTTCGAAATTTCCTAGAGGATATTCCAAATTGGCCAAAACTAATGCCAACTATAAACATACATTTTGATAGTCAATCGGCTATTGGGAGAGCCCAAAATATAATGTATAATGGTAAGTCTCGACACATATGTCGAAGACACAAACCATAAGGCAACTGCACTCAAGCGGCATAATTTCAATAGATTATGTCAAATCGAAGGAAAACCTAGTGGATCCACTTACTAAATATTTACCTAGAGAGCAAATTGAGAAGTCAACGAGGGGAATGAGCTTGAAGCCTATAAAATAAAAAATGTCACCATGGAAACCCAACCCAGCTGACTGGAGATCTTAAGGTCTAGGTTCAACATGATAACTGAAATTTTATGTAATTCAAAACAAGTACTGTAGAGTTGTATACTCTTTCCCATTCCTATAATAATGCAGAGTGCTGTCTGTCAAGGTTAGGATAAGCTAAGGCTTTTAATGATCACTATATTAGAAGAAAATTCCTAATGGGGGTAAAGGAAGATTACCTCTTTATAGTAGATCACATATATATAAGTTTTTCTAAGTTTTATGATTATGGTATTTGATTGCATGATAGTGGAAATTGATTGTATAATGCATGTTAAAATCGGTAAATGACACATATATAACAACAGTTTCTTGATTCTCGTTCTGACTACAGAAAGCTCATGTTTTTAGCTCCCGCTCACGAGGTCCATTAGCTAGGATTCCATTTGGACATTAACCATTTCACTTCTGCTACTCCCATATCTTCCTGCAAGACTACTCAGGATCCACAATCAAAACTCCAGGGCTCTACAAACTCCAACCTTAACTTCTTGTATCTAAAGATCGCAATGACCCACGTATGATATGGGGATGTCAATATCTGGTTTCACCCCGTTCAATTAATGGGTATAAAAATTATCCATTTACCCGCCCCTAACATACCGGGCCTTGTACGGGTCACCATTCACACGAGATTTTACCTATATTTGAACGAGGATGCCAATACCCGTCTAGTTCAATCAAAAGGTACGTAAATTATCCCATTACCCACTCCTAACATACCGGGGCCCTGTACAGGTCAATGATAATTTTTACCTCTATTTGAACGGGGATGTTAATACCTGTAACTGACCCGTCTAACAAATGAGTATAAAAAATTATTCTTTTACTCGCCCCTAATAGATAGAGCTCCAGCGGGTCCCATCCCTACAGAGATTTTTGCCATCCCTAGTTATATCTCATTTAAATGCTCAACTGTAGCTTCTATTTCCATTGCATTGTGTCTTCAATCAAGGCTTCATGTATTTGCTATTTTTCTTTTCTCATTGCTAATTTTTCTCTTTCCTCCACTTGTCACTTTTGAAGTTATACTAAAGATATGACCTAAATAACTTAAGAGGGAGTGAATTGAGAATTAAAACCCTTAAAGTTAAATAACCTTAATTTGCTCAAATTCAATCACACTCTCTCAAATTCAAACTAAAATCAACACTTTAAATCCTCTAAGCACCCAACTACATCCGTAATAGTCACCTTGATTGGACACCGTATGAGAAAGTTATGGTCAAAATACTGAAGACTTGAAGAGATGTATTTATCATTATGTCTTTAATATATGATTTATTATTATCAAAATCAATATAGAGTGTGAGATGATGAGCGTAAAATATATCATTATTTACCGCCCATTTTACTTAATATTTTGTATAGTTTCTCGAGTTTTATGAACATTTGATGTGTTTTAGTTTATTTTGCAGATAAAATAAAATCGGGACTTAATGGAATCAATCAGGATGAAATGTGGAACAAATAAGGGCAAAAATTGGACTTGAAATTTTTGATTTTGGAGATTGGAAACTTGGAATGACGTTCTAACGAAGTACAATTCTGAAATTCCAACTTTGCACAATTGTCGTAGTTTGGCCATAAATTTTTACTCTGATATCGGATTGAGGTGATTCAAGTTCTAGATTAAAGAAAACTCAAAGATCTGCAACTTTGAAGTTCATAATAATTTCGAATTCGGAAGTTTCCAGACCGAAATTGATAAATCATTCGAAAGTGTGTTATGTGTAATTTTTTAAGTCATTTTCAAAATAAAGAAAAAAAAGTAAAATAAAAAATAAAAATTGTCAAACTTCCACCAAACATGTTTGCATGTTTGGTGGAGGATTTGGTGCCATGTTTGGTACCGTATTTGATGCCATGTTTGGTGGAGCAATTGGTGGAGAAATTGGTGGAAGCCTTTAGATTTGCCTATAAATACCAAGCTAAACTTTGTAAATTTTGCTCATGCTTTCTTTGGAGGAATTTCTCCATGAAAACCTAAAGGGAAAGTGTCTTGTATATTTATTTAAGTTTTCTTGTATTTTCTTTTTATTTAATTAATAAAATTTTATGTGTTTTCATTTACAGCATGAGCAGTTAATCTGATTCTGCTGGGGTGAAAATGTGAGATTTTTAATATAATAAATTAGATTAATCTCTCTTATTTTAATTAAAATTTGGATTAATTAGTTACCGCCTATATGGCTGGTTTAGGTGACAACCTTATTTACCGCCTATATGGTCGGTTTTACATTCCAGACGTAGTTTCTGCCTATATGGTCGGTTTAGGTAATAACCTTATTACCGCCTATATGGTCGGTTGGACTTAATTAAGACAAATGGAATTTCTGCCTTTATGGTTTGGTTAAATATAATTAATTAATCGGTAAACATTGACAATAAGGGAGATTTCTAATTTTGAAATATTAAAAATGGATCATCTAACCCTAGCATTTTCTTTCATTATTGTAATTTTACTTTTATTTATCTTCAAGTTATTTTTTATGATGTTTTGTTTATTTAAGTGTTTAGTAATCCTAAGTATATTTTGTAACTAAACATATTATCTAGGGGTGTGATGAATTCTAATATCACCAGTTTATAAGGGGTTATTTCAAGTCTTGGGTAATATAAATGTTTATTTATTAAGTCTTAAGCTTAATGCTTCTTGTTAACTGGCCATTAATAAGATTGATGTGGTAAACTTAAAATAAACTTGACAAAGGAATTTTAGGTTCCAGCCTTAGACTTAATAGCCCACGATCTTCCTTAAGGATATATAACCTTTAATAGATTTCCTTCCAGGATAGACATATACCTGTCGGGCGGGGGTAGCCACAATTGGAACTTAATCTTAATGAATTCAGGTAACTTGGTTAACATAAACATATGATTAATTGGGTTACACTGGGTATTTGCATCTACCATTGACAGAGGCTTTTGCATAATTTCGTGTTCCAGGTTAGTAAACAAATATATTTCACAAACATGAGATAACCACTTCATCTTTAAAAGTTATTGGAAGGATTCACAACCCTAGATAGTTTAATAATATTGATTTTACCTTTAATTCACTTTCACACTATTTTATTTACTTGTTTTAGTTTAAAGTCACCATCCAATCAAACAACCAATCTTTTAGATACTCGTAAATATTTGGCTTCATAAATTAATAGCTTAGGTATTAAGTCCTTGTGGGATCGATACATTTTATACTACTTGAACGATACGTGCGCTTGCGTTATACGTGTGTGATCACGCCGATCAAGTTTTTGGCGCCGTTGCCGGAGACTTATTTATCTTAATTTTGGGGTTAGATACCTTTACTTGTGTCTAATTTGATTTTACTTATTATTCTTATTTTCTTGTGTTTCAGGTTCTCAGACACTACATGAGAATAACCAGAGGCTTTGAAATCCGTCTGTTTGACCCTGAAATTGAAAGAACAATCAGACAGTTGACAAGAGAAAGGTGAGAAGGTCAAGAATGAATCATCAACATGGAACCTGAACCTTTGGAAGTTGCACCACCAATTACCATTCGAGACAGAACCATTCCGGTGGTTGACGGCTTCATTTCATGTATTGTGCTTCCTCCCTTACCAGCAAATGCGTGTGACATCAAAACATGCATTCAGATGATACATCAGTCAGTTTAGTTTGGGGGTAATGCAACTGAAGATCCTAATGCCCACATCAGCAACTTCCTGGAAGTTTGCGGCACTTTCAACTACAACCGAGCGGCTGAAGAAGCAATGAGACAGCGTGTTTTTCCATATTCTTTGAAGACAGAACTAAGACTTGACTACAGTCACTAGACCCGGCCAAGGTTCCGGTTCCAACCGATTCCGGTTCCGGTTCCGGAACCGAACCGGAAGGGGACCGGTTCGGTTGGGGTTCCACCCCAACTCGAACCGGTCCGAATTCGGACGGTTCCAACAGGAACCTTACGCCCCCAACGGCTACTAGCCATTGGGGCCCCAACGGCTAGTAGCCGTTGGGGGGCAGGGAGGCATTTGGCTCCCTGCCCAAATAAAAAAAAATTTTTAAAAATATAAATTATATTTATTATATAAAATATAAATTACTAATGTACCCCTAATAACGGTAATAAAACGGTTATATTTAGGGGCATTTTTGGTATCAAAAAAAATCTAAAATTATATAAATAAGATTCATTTTTCATAATTTCATCACACCAAATTCTCAACTCTCTCATTTTCTATAATTCTCTTATTCTCAATCTTACTTCAATACAATTATCTTATAATCTTATATTCTTATTCTCAATCTCAATTCATTTAGTTGTTAATTTGTTATCATTCGCATCACAATTATTCAATTTTCTTATTTTTCTTCCTAATTTCTCAAACAAAAAATGGCAAGTTCATCTGAGAACATTATGTCAAATATGCCAACCCAAGAGAGCGGCCCTAGTGTCAGTGTACAATCACAGAGAAGAGAAGTTAAGGCTCGGTCGTCGGATATTTTCAAAATTCATTTTACTTTGGAACGCCTAGAAGATGGTTCACAACGAGCAATTTGCAACTATTGTGGGGTTATCTATAAATCTTCTGGTGGATCCGGCAATATGATCAAGCACATGGAAAAACATCATCCGGTTGAATTTGGCATTGATACGACGCAGACTCAAATGGCCAGGTACGCATCATCTAGTAGATGTACGAGTAGTGTAGATTTATTTAAATATTCTGATGCAAAAAATAGAGAAGAATTTGCGAAATTAACTTGTATGACTCATCTTTCTTTAAGCTTTGGTGAAAAACTTCATTTTACTAATTACGTGCATAATGCTTTAAACCCTGCTGCATGTAGAATGACTCGAAACACAACAAAACGTCATATTTTCAAATTATATAAAGATGGTAAAATTATTTTAAATGAAATATTTAAAGAGATGAAATGTCGTATTTCTATATGTTCTGATATTTGGAGTGACCATTGGCAAACACACTCATACATGGGTGTGACTTGTCATTGGATTGATGCATCATTTACCATGCAAAAAAGACTTATTGCATTTAGAGTTTTTGATGACCCACATACTGCACATAATATTTATAGAATGATGAAGGTAATTTTTGATGAATATGGTTTAGTAGAAAAAATTTTAACAATTGGATTTGATAATGCATCTGCAAATACTGCATCCATTCATGATTTAAAATCCTTATGTGAACCAAATTTAGGGGGTCGATTTTTTCATATTCGTTGTACATGTCATGTCCTTAACATATGTGTGCAAGACGGACTAAAATTATTATCACCTTTCCTTGATCCAATTAAAACGGCACTTAACTGTATTTGGTCATATTCTCAAGTTAGAAGAGAATGGACCAAGTTTTGTAAAATAAATGGTATTAAACCGATTAAATTTTCAAGAGATGTTCCAACACGTTGGAATTCTACTTATTTTCTTTTATGTCAAGCATTTCAATACAAAGATGCATTATGTAGTTTTTTTTTCTCAACATGTTCAAAATATCACACTTTATCCTAGTCAATGGGATATTTGTGAATTGTTTTAGATATTTTAAGAGTTTTTAATGATGCTACTTTAGTTTTTAGCGGTGTTTATTATCGTACAGCACATTTATTTCTTCTTGAGAGTTTGAATATTGTTGGCACTCTCGATGAACATGTTGACAGTGACGACCCTAATGATATTGTTTTGCTCGAAGCCATTACTGCTATGAAGGTAAAATGGTTGAATTATTTTAGAGAAATTCATTTTACTTTATCTTATTGCTGCTGTTTTTGATCCTAGATTTAAATTAGAAGGTTTGAATGGTGGTTTACAAGCTTACTATGCTTATTTAGGAATATTAGATGATGTTGATATTACGAGCATAATGACGAAATTAAGAAGTGATTTAATTATTTTATTTAATGATTATGTTGTAAGTTATAACTTAGGAACATTGGGTCAATCTAGTAGTAGCGAACCGGTAATTCAAACAAGACTTAGCGCAGGGGATCATTGGTTATTGCAACGAAATAAAAAATCTAGGGATACGACAACAACTAATAACCCTGAATTAGATAATTATTTATCTACAAATTTTGAGTTTTCTAATGAAAGTTTATGCAGTAAAAATTTTAAAATCCTTGAATGGTGGAACCGGCATCAAAATATATATCATGTTTTATCTATTATTGCTAAAGAGATCTTGACAGCACCTATTTCCACCGTTGCGGTTGAGCAAACCTTCATCTTGGGAGGTAATATATTGGAAGCTAGGCGATCTTCATTATATCCAAACACTCTAGAAGCAACAGCTTGTGTGGATGATTGGACTCGAGCTGATCTGAGACAACAAGAAGATGCCCCCGATGATTTTGAAGATTTGTTCGATAATGCTTCTGCAACAAGTGCAAGCGGAACCGGAGCCGAATAATCAACTGATAATGATGATTGATAATTGTAAAATTATAATTTACAAAGGGGATATGTCTAAAAGACTAAAACTTGTAATGGAACTACGTGAGCTTTGATTCCTCTCACCCTTGGAGGATACGTAGGCAACTTAAATTTTTAAAAATTTAAGCTCAAGCTCTTCAATGTAATAATTTTTTTTTATTTATAAAATTAATATCATTTATTTTAATTAGTTTTCAAAAAAAAAAAATCTTTGAACCGGAACAGAACCGTTCGGTTCCTGTTCGGTTCGGTGTTTCGGTTCCACTTAAGTGTGGAACCGGAAATCGGCCGGTTCGGTTCGGTTCCGAACCGGAACCAAACCACCGGCCGGGTCTAACACTCACTACCAGTAGGTTCCATCACAACTTGGAACACTCTAGCCACCAAATTCCTTGAAAAATACTTTCCCCCAGCCAGAACTGCAAAGCAGAGGAATGACATCACATCCTTTATGCAACATGATTCATAATCCTTCTGCAAATCTTGGGAAGGATACAAAGATTTGCACATAAAATGTCCTCACCATGAGATTGCGAAATGGCTACAAGTCCAAACCTTCTACAATGGACTTTATGGATTAACGAGAACCATAATTGATGCTGCTGCTGGAGGTGCTTTAATGGCAAAATGAGAAGATCAGGCTTGGGACCTAATTGAATAAATAACCAACAAAAATGCTTTATGGCCAACAAAAAGGAGCATGATCCAACGAATTGCTGAAATTTTTGAAGTTGGAACCAACACAACATTGAGTGCCAAGCTGGATCAGATTTGTAAAAGTCTGGATATTCTTAACAAGAATGTTGATGTTGGATCCACAAGTTCACCATAAGGAGGAGCACTAAAGTAAAAATCTTACAACCAACAAGATGAGACGGTGAATTATGTCAAAAATTTCAACAAACAGGGGAACAATCCATATTCCAACACCTACAACCCAGGTTAGAGGAATCATCCCAATTTCACATAGAGCAATAATTCAGGGCAAAAGAACAATCCACCACCAGGATTCCAACAGCAGAACAAAGGCCAGAAGTATGAAAAAGATCCAGGAATAGCAGAAGTACTTGCCTTGTTGAAAAAGCAACAAGCAACATACGATGCTATGTTTCAAATCCAATCTGCTTCTATAAAGGCATTGGAAAATCAAATAGGACAACTTGCCAGTGCTTAGAGTTACAGACCACAAGGAAACCTTCCTAGAAACATATAACCAAATCCAAGGAACATAGGGAAGGAGCAATATCAAGCTATTACCTTGAAAAGCGGTATTGAAATCAACAAAGATGTTGGAGTCAAGGCAAATGCTGAGGAAGTTCTAAAAGAAAGCAGCAAAATAGATCCACAGATGGAGGAAAAAGAAGCAAAAGCAAATGATCAAGAAAAATTCACTCTACCTCCACCTTTTCCACAACGTCTCTAGAAAACTAAACTGGACAAGCAGTTTGCTCGATTCCTGGAGATTTTCAAAAAGCTGCATATTAACATTCCATTTACAGAAGCGTTGGAACAAATGCCCAATTATGTCAAATTCATGAAAGACATTTTATCATGAAAGCGAAGATTGGGAGATTATGAAACAGTAGCATTGACAGAAGAATGCAGCGCCATCATTCAGAGGAATCTTCCCCCAAAGTTGAAAGATCCTGGCAGTTTCACCATCCCTTGCACCATAGGCGAACATTACTTCAGTAAGACTTTATGTGATTTAGGTGCCAGTATTAACTTGATGCCTTTGTCTATTTACAGGAAACTGTAAATTGGAGAAGCAATGCCCACCTTAGTTACTCTACAGCTTGCTGACAGATCACTCACATTTCCGAGAGCTGTAGTGGAAGATGTATTGGTTAAAGTCGATAAATTCATTTTCCCTGCAGATTTCATTATCCTTGACATGGAAGAAGACAAAGATGTACCTATCATCCTCGGGAGACCATTCTTGGCTACAGATTGAACTGTTATTGATGTACAAAAAGGAGAATTAACCATGAAAGTGTATGACCAATAAGTTACATTCAATTTTTTCAAAGACATGAAATTCCCGAGTGATGAAAAGGAGTAGAAATGTTTTAGAATTGATGTTGTAGATAGTATCATCCAGGATACTGATGCAATGCAACTTTCCACGGATAAACTTGAAGCTTGCATCACCAACATGTTTGACAGCGAGCTAGATGATGAAATTCTGGAATGTATCAACTATCTTGACAAATCATTTCTCTTTAAATCGACACCACATGTGGAACGTTTGAAACTACCGAAAAAGGAGTGAATCAAGCCATCGATCGAAGAACCACCGCAGCTGGAACTAAAGCTACTTCTGACCAATCTCAGGTATGCATTCTTAGGAAACTCTTCTGATGTACCTGTGATTATTTCTTCATGGCTAACATTGGAGCATGAAGATAAGTTTCTGAGAGTGTTACGAGAACACAAGAAAGCCATTGGTTGGACTATAGCAGACATTCGAGGCATTAGTCCATCATTTTACATGCACAAAATTCTGATGAACAGCAAATACAAAGCTACAATGGAGCATCAACAGAGACTAAATCCAATCATGAAGGAGGTCGTGAAGAAAGAAATTATCAAATGGTTTGATGCCGGGATCATCTATCCCATATCTGACAGCACGTGGGTGAGTTTTATGCAATGTGTGCCAAAGAAAGGAGGAATTATTGTAGTCACAAATGAAAAGAACGAGACGATTCCAACAAGAAAGGTGACTGGATGGA
>SKCR01039340.1:0-149698 GCA_019454045.1 Zanthoxylum bungeanum
TATTGCATGTTCTCCGTTATTCCAATTTGCTTTCATGCGTGATTATTATTATCTACTGGCATGCCTATGATCGAATGTAATATGCTTATGACATCGCATGCTAACCGTATTTATCTTTATGTATGTAAATTGGGACATAGATTATATGCAAATAGGTTGTATGTAAATTCGGACATAAGTTATATGCAAACTTAGATATGAGCCTTGTACTTATGCATGCGAACTTAGGAGTAAATTACCCTTGGAAATAAATGTTGCTTAGGCTTGGTTAAATTATTGCACAAATCATTTCATTACAAGTGGCATAAGTAAGGGACCATTCTGAACCCAACGGTTTGAGGTCTTCCCTTACGAGGGGTGAGTGCGGCCTTAAATCATTTTCCCGGTTCACACCGGGTGGCGACTCCATTATTCTCCGGTTTAGTCCATGCGGGCTACTCCGTACTCCCAACCGGGCCGCGAGCCCGGAACAACATGCGTCGCCCAATTTCTGTGTCCCACAATAGTATAATATCTTAAAGCTCTTAGTTCTCTCATCGTCCAATGATATTCCATTATTTGACCACTTGAAATCAAAGAAAACTAAAAGAGAAAGATAAAAAAAGATAAAGAAAGTGTGTTTAGCTTAAGCAATTAGAGTATTTTCCTAATATTAATAAAGAAAAATAAAATAAGTCTCTGGCAACGGTGCCAAAAACTTGATCGCGATTTTATACCATACGCAAGCGCACTTATCGCTCAAGTAATATAGTGATAATATGTCGGATATCGTACCCATGAGAACTTATTATTTCTCCTATTAATACTAAGGCTAACCTACTTAATTTAGACTAAAATATTAGTTATGAGGGAGATTTGATTATTTTAAAAGTAACTGAAGGTAAATAATAGTAAAAAATAATTTTGGAGACTACTTTATGCGCGAGAAATATATAAGGTTGTGCCTTCACATAAGCACACAAATAATGGGTTTGAGCACTTTTCATTCAATTGGGTTGTTATGAATTATTATCCTAAACCACTAAAGTATCTACAAGTTTCTTTCGATGGTCAGGTATGAATATTCAACTTAAACAAATTAATTATATGTCTATGTTAATTAATTTAAGTCAAATTCATTAAGGTCAGGTACTAATATTGGCTACGTATGCCCGACACGTATATTTCTATCATGAAGGGAAATCTATTAAAAAGAACTAGATCATGTGCTATTATTCTCACGGCTAACCCAAATTCCCTCTGTCGAGTTCCTAAGGATTTACCAGAACTAGTTTACTGTTGGCCAAACAAATAAAATATACATTCAATACAGAGAATAATAAATTATCCAACAACGCTCTCAAAAAAATAAGAAGATGTAAATTAATTAATAGACATGTTTAAGATCTATTACAACCTAATGACTGATTTAGCTACACATAATATTCAATAAACTCATGCTAATCATTATTGATACAAAATAATGACTCATAAAAGATAAACTAGAGAGAAAATGGAAGAAATAACTATCGTTTGCAGTTTTTCCTTCAATCTCCAACACCAGTTGAAGCATTTGTCCTTGCCTGGCTATTGGCGTTCTTCAATGCTCTACGACTCCAAATTGTGTTATGAGGCTTCTTTTTTAGGGTTTTGGATGAGCTTATGTTTATATAGGAGGTCCTGAGAGCTTTCCTCCTTAAGAACATAGGAATTCAACTCAAAATAGGATTTCCGATCATACTGGAGCTCCAATGGAAGGCAAAGGGAAACAAGCCAATTTCAGGTCCCATTGGTGCGCCAATGGGAACTCATTGGCGAGCCAATGTGAGATAGATTACATCATGTATCTTTAGGCTCATTTTTTACCATGATAGAGTTCGATTCAGTTTTTGCCACAAAATATAAAGTTGTAGATAATTGTGTCTTCTTTTTCCAATACAACTTGAATCACCTCATTTGGACTTCATAGGAAAAAGTTATAGCTAAAATATAAAATATTGCGTGAATCAGGAGGTCATTGGTGCAAAACACATTGATTTATCGATGTCTCGAACCCATGTCTTTTCATATGTTTCCCATCCTACAAAAACACAAATAACCCTTCAAAACACTCATAAAAATCGAATTAACTCTCAAAATATAAGATATAGGAACAGTAAATACAATATATTGATCGCTCATCACGTCCTCTTACGAAGGAAGATGTTATTTTGTCGTGGTTGTTAATGTAAATGCATTAAACTTGAAATTTAAATGTTATTTTTAAATTTTAATATTTCTAATAATAAAAATAAAAATGAAAAGTAAAAACAATCAAATACCATCTCATCTCTAAACGACAAGCCAGATTTGTTATGTTTGAAACGATATTTTGGTAATTTACAATTCGACTCACGGTCATTTAAAATTCTCACCAACAGGAAAGTAAGTATTTGTAATTAAATGGATATTTGTCATCAATGTGTCACAAATCAATACTTGAGGGAAGGAAATGAAAATTGCACTTTTCATGAAATATAAAAAAGATTCTAATTTCACAATTTCATTAAGGAATTTAAAGAAAACTAAAACTATGTGCACTAGTATCAGCTTTATCTATTTTGATAACTAAAACTAATTCACAATTTCCCTTCAACTTTGCTGCAACCAGCAGTCATAAAAATTGTGATGGTAGTAGACCCGGCCAAGGTTCTGATTTGGAATCGGACGATTCTGGTTTCAACCGGTTTCGGTTTCGGTTTCGGAATCGGAACCATAATATTTCGGTTTGGTTAGAATTCACCCTAACCGAACCGAAATCGAACTGCTGGAACCGGAACCGTTCGGTTCCAACGGTTATACGGTGGAACCGTTAAATTTTTTATTTTTTTTTATAAAAATCATTATTAAAATTAAAAAAAAACGGAAATGGAACCGGAACCGTTCGGTTCGGATCCGGTTCCACACTTGTGGAATCGGGAACCGGCCGGTGTGGTTCCGGTTCGGAACCGAACCGGACCGGTGCTACATGGTAGTAACATACAACTAATATAAACAAGAAAGTGATCAAAGAGACTATTGATCACTTAAAATATATATATATGTAAATTAACTTTAAATTTTAGGTGGTTTCTGTAAATTCCCATTAAAGATTTACATATTTCCTTCAGTATCAGAAACAAGAATACATGCTGAGATGATAGGGTTATTGTCTGACTAAAATTGGAGCCAAATGCATAATAATGGCATAGATTAATAGGCATTACATTGCCATGTACATATATATACCCACTTCCCCAAAACACTATGGCAATTCCAAGTTCAATTAGATTCATTTGTCTTGGTTCTTTAACCTTTTGGTCCCACCTTTATCACTTATAGCCCATCCATGTTCTAAAACGATGGCATGTCTCCATCCAATGGCTGTGATTTCATTATTTTGTTGTTATATTCAATTTTATTTTATAACAAAGAAAGGAATTACTGATCATAATTCATATATAATTCAAGATTTACAATGACATATTCAACTTATAAGTTGAATTTGGATTCAAAACCAGAGAATTGAAACTAAAAGGTAATGAGATTTCAACATAGATTTAAAACCTGAGCCGATTAACTAATTAAATATGTATCAACATATAATATGATAATAAATTTGAAATATAAGCATTTAAATTTGCAATTTCGTTCAACTTAAACCCGAGACAATGATGAATTAAGAATTTCTATATGTGTGTGTGTTGAGACTTGTGTCCCAAATGAGAGTGGTTTGGTAGGAAATGACTCAGGACTTGATCGACAGATGTTGGATTTGAATCTAAGTAGTGTATTTCTTGTAAGACCATGGGACAGTCGATGATTTTACATGTCCACTTAAACTTGGATTGAATGATTTGACGGCGAGATTTTCAACGTTTCTAATTGAAATTAAAAGACTTAAATCGATACTTAAACCTAATTACTTGAAAGGTGAATTTTTTAAATTGGAGCTCAATGTCCTCAAAAGTGGTGGTCCATGTAGGTCCCCTTGACCCGAATGGTGCCTCACCTGAACCCACTCATTCGACCATTTGAATATTTGATCCAGTGGTCCGACCCATGATGATGGCCCTAGGCAGCCAATGAGGGTGTCGGTTTTCGAATAGGGGTACTGTTTTACCTAAGGTGCATCTTTTAAGCTGGAGCCTAAGGACCCAACCAACATAGTATCCCACATCACATTTAACCGTCCTGCTTTAACCAAGAATACAAATTTACAACCAAAGCACGACAAATATAATACATAAACTCATTATCAACAAATATATCAAAGTGGGTAAATTTAGTTACCCCTAGCTTCATTTTTACCCCTACAAAATAAATTAAAAAAGGAAAAAAAAAAAAAAAAAAACAATATAAGCAAGTCATAATATAATTACTATATTACAATAATATTTAGACTCCCACAGGCTGTGCTGCTGCCGTCGCCGCCGCCGTCACCGGAGACGGATCAGAAGCAGATTCATCTCTACGACGGTGAGATGCATTATATTTGTTATTATGCATCCAAACTTTAAGCACGTGCCTTTTAACACCGATTTCATTACAAAACTGAATGAGTGCCACGTCATCATGCCTTTGCATTCGCCACCCTATTCTCTCAGCAAACTCGAACATCTTATCCTTCTGCTCCTGCGTGAACTTAGTCCTACGCCTCTTACTCTTCCCCGTCGCCGGAGACGTTGATCTCCCGCCGTCCGTCCCCGGAGGACCGACATTGAGATTCACTTCGTCCCTCTCGGGGGTCTCAGACCGTCGATCGAAATCATCATGATCAACGGCTCCCATTAACTTGATAGGGTTCTTGAAAAGCAGCAAGGGTTTTGGGAGCGGCAGCTGGCCGGGGACTTCTCTTCTGTGGAAGTTACGGTGACAGCCGCATGCAGCGCACGTGAGGGTGTCTTCTGCACGTGGCATGAACTCGCCGCAGCCGTCATTGGCGTGGCCGCCGATGGAGGCTGCGTGATTCCTCATGCACTCTTTGTATTTGATTATGTGTTGTTCTTGTGGCTGCTGATATGGAACCAAACTGAGATCCATTTATGTACTTCAAAGTGATTGATCAGTAGCTTGTGTTGTGTTTTGTTTTGTTTCAAATGGAAATGAGAGAGTAATTGTGTTTTGTTGTAGTAAATATTAACCGTGATTGTGGTGGGAGGAGCCTGATGATGAAATATATTTAAGACAGGACACGAGAGATGGATGTGCTGTGTTAACAAATAGCAATTTAAAAATTGGACAAGACTTTTGCAGATACCACTCACTCCATCCCACAAAAATAGACTTACTTTTATTTTCACATAAATTAAAAAAATATAGTTAATATAATTATTATAATAAATTTTACTTAAATGTTTCCTAATAGACCCCTAATTTTACTTATTATTTCAAGTATAATAATTGATGATGGTTTATATTTGTTGATAACAAAACACATTAAATAAGAATATATTAGACAACTAAGAAATCAACTATACTCTAAAGATATAGAATGGATTATAATTTCAGACGAATGAAAAAGGAAAACAAATCTATCTTTATGAGACCGAGAGAGTATAAAAATAATGATTGCTTGGAAATCTACTCTCACCTATAAGCTTCCTAAATATTCATAATTTCTCGAATTTACATCCTCAATCATAAATTATTAAGGATATAATGGGAATTGAGCATATAGAGGCTCAATGTCACATCCCAGTATATCAGGAAATGACCGGAAGGAGACGACGTCACCATCTCCATAAGCCTCTGACATGAACATGAATGACATAACATAATCTGAACATGACAATGACTTGACCAGAATAAACGTGTACTTAATCTTATAAATATGACATTTTTCTGGAAACATGCATAACTGACATAACTCGCACCTAAGTTACATTATGTGACTTTATAAACCATGATCCATATACAAAAATATCTTTTGACCTCGTAGCTTAGTATGACTAGCATACATAAATGTAGACCCATAACATTTTGTCTCTAATGACAACATCTGGTATTCATCTTATCCAATGCTCGTCCTCTTCCTACATGGAATCCTGGAACACATAAACTGAGTAGCGAGGGTAAGTAATAAAAACGGCCTAGTCTTGAATACTGTAAAATAATAACATAAATAACATAACTTGTATAAAGGATTGTAAAACTATGTACTGTAACTGGAAATCATGACACGTGACTCTGACCAATTAACTGTAAATAAAAATCATGAACTGTAAGTGAGGATGATGACACATGACTGTAAACTGCAACTGAAAACCATGAATTGTAAATTGTAAAACATGACATGTAAACTGTGAAACATAAATTATAATTCATGACACATAGACTATAATCGTAATCATAAATTGTAATCTTCAACTGAAAATCTGGGAACAACATCTATAACATGTACTATAAACTGATAAGCCTAGACTGAACATAAACTGTAACCACGAAGCTTGACTTGAAAATCATTAAATGTAAACTGTAAATCATGACATGTAAACTATAAGGCGTGAAATGCACACTATATAATGTGACTTGTAAATCATGACATGTGATTAGGGATGGTAGTGGGTAGGGTTTGATGTAGGTTTATCATTACCAAACTTGCACTCGCATATGTAAATAAATTACCAAACTCACACCACCATATAACAACAAATTAAAAAACCTGCATTGGTACCCAGTGGATTTTTTAAGGGTTTTTAAAATATCGAATTCACGTGTGCTCTTAATAATATAATTTTTTATTAGACATTGAGACTTGATAAGTGGTATTTATATCACTATTTCTCACTCATTTAACTTAATATTTTGTATAGTTTCTCGGGTTTTGTGAACATTTTGATGTGTTTTGTGTTGTTTTGCAGATAAATAAAGTTTGGGAAGCATTTGAAGCAATTTGGGGCCAAAATAGAGGAAAAATAACAAAAGGACAATTTTGTAATTGTCAGTGTCGCGACGCTAAGACCCTACGCGTCGCGACGTCTAAAGTGAGCCGGTCATGCTAACGTGCGCCGAGGAACACGTGTCAGAATCTGAGAATTGGACTTGCTAACGTGCGCTGATCTTGCTAACTTGTGTCGTGCCACGTGTCATCATCACAGAAGATCAGCTAAAATGCGTCGTCTGCCACGTGTCGAAATCTCATTGGACCAAAGCTAGCGCGTGCCACGTGTCGAGTTCTCATTGGACCGAATCACCGGTGAATCACATGTTGCCACGTGTCGACCTCTCATTTGACCGATCCTAAGCGCGTGCCACGTGTCAGATTCTTATTGGACCAAAAATCCAGCCAATCACATGCTGCCACGTGTCGCTTCTTGATTGCGCCGCTCTGCCGCGTAACACGTGTCACCTCTTGATTCTGCCGACAGAACACACGTGTTAACCGTGTGGACCAAAGACGCGTGCTGGTGTCACGACGCCAAGACCTTACGCGTCGCGACGCCGGTTGCCAAAAATGCCTATAATTTGAGCTCTTCAGCACTTCATTTGGTGTGCTTTCCTTGGGAGCTTTTTCCTATTTTTAAAGGATTGCATCTAGTTTTTGTAAATAAAAATAATATTTAATTTATGTATTTTAATTTTCAGTAATAATAATAGTTCTTCTTCTTCTCTTTTCTTTTATGTTTTGTAGTTAAATTTCTGCTGGGGTAAAATGTGAAATATTTAATATAATTATCTAGGTAAATCTCACTTAATTATAATTTATAAATTATAATTTAACCGGATTAATTAATGTCAGACTTTATTACCGCCTATATGGTCGGGTTAAATATAAATTACTTTACCGCCTATATGGCTGGTCTTTATTTGACAGATAATTACCGCCTATATGGCTGGTGTAGTTGGACTAAATAGATTACCGCCTATATGGATGGTTTTAAATGTTTAATATTATTAATTCCTGAGAAAGCAGAACATAAAATAATTTATATATTATAATAAGTGAGATTCCTAGGTAAGAAATATTAAATGTGGATCCTCTAACCCCCAGCATTTTATTTTATTATAGGGAAGTGATGAAACACAATATTCACACTTAATAATTGATTTTCTTTATTATGGGTAATTCTTTAGTTTGTTTATTGAGTCTTAAGTTTAATGCTTCTTATTGTCTGATCACCAATAAGATTGATTTGGTAAAGTTAAAATGAACTAGACATAGGGATTTTAAGTTCCAGCCTTAGATTCAATAGCCCACGATCTTCCTTGAGGATAGATAACCCTTTAATAGATTTCCTTACAGGATAGACATATACCTGTCGAGCGGGGGTAGCCATAATTGGAACTTAATCTTAATGAATCTAGGTAATTTGGTTGACATAGACATATGGTTCAATTGGGTTATACTGGGTATTTGTGTCTGACCATCGACATAGGCTTTTGCATATTTTCGTGTTCCAGGTTAGCAAACTGATTTATTACACATAGATAAGAGAATCAATTCATCTTTATAATAATATTGTGTGGAGTCACGACCCTAGATCTTTGAGTCTTTTCTTTTATTTTCCTTAGTATTTTCTTTTGAGTCTGTTTTTATTTTAATTAGCAAATCCACATTCAACCAATCAAAAGCAATCAATTCCCTTCTCCTTATAATTAGATACCTGTAAAAAATAGTATCAATAATTAATAACAACAGTATGAATTAAGTCCTCGTGGGATCGATATTTGTATACTACTTGAACGATACGTGCGCTTGCGTTATACGTGTGTGTTTACGCCGGTCAATACTTTTTCATAACATACAAAAAAGAAAGTATTTGACAGTTTACCAATTAGAAAACATAAAAAAAATTATGATGTTTATAATATAAAATGAAATAGCTAAAATAAAAGTTTACGATATAAAATGTCAATTTCATATCACCACAATTACATCCATGAATCACCAGCTGAATAGCATTCATCTCATTCATCAACATCAATAGCACTAGCACCCACACTATCTTTGCGGGTAAGCGAATACTTGTTAGGGGTATATGCAGGTATTGGTGATTACCAAACCCGCAACGAGTTCTATTTTAATTTACCAAACTTGTACCAAATTCGCTTAAATATTTATCAAATCATACTCATAGCGGACAGATTTTTACGGACAAAATTGTCATCTCTACACGTGATCTGTAATTCATAACTGCAACTGAAAACCATGAGCTGTAATTGAAAACAGGAAATGCAAATGAAGTCGTAAAAGATAAACTGTAAATTATAAAACCATAAATCATGACTGTAACTGCAAACATGAATAGAAACCTATAAATAAGAGCTGAAAACTATATCATGAACTAAAAATTATAAATATAACTATAAATTATAATCGTGAATTGAAAACTATAACGTGAACTGAAAGTCATAAACATGACTGTAAACTGAAAGCTTAAGTTGTTAGACGTAAACTGAAACACGAACTATAAAGAGAACCTGCATAGAACAAGCCAAGCAAACCCACATAAGACTGAAATCGTTCCCAAGAAAACCAAGACAGTTCGGTTGAAAACTCTAAACCTCTGAAGAACGAGCAACATAAACTTATAGTGCTAATAGGGCGCCACAAAGGATTAGCAGACCTTTGATAAGCCAAAACCAGTGAGAGCAAATTGAGGGTTTCTCAATACTCACGAGTTTGATGTATTTTTGTTTCAAGAAGTTGATCTCTAAAATATAGATAGAACAAGCCTTTTATAAGAAGGCTACAACCCTAACCCTCAACCAAAATAATAAATGCTAATTAATATAATACCTAACCCACAACCAACACAATCAAAATAATAAATCCTAATTAATACACCAACATAAAAGTCAAGCCTTAATATATAACGACAATAACTAACAAAAAACCATACTAAAATAGGTCTAAGTATCTTGAAGTTCCACGACCTGAATAAGGTTCACTATCACAGGTTCGTCCAGCGCCAAGCCCATACTCAATGTAGTAGAGGCTCGCAAATAGTCAGATATTGTCTTCTGTATGAATCGATGTATTGCTTCCTGAATATTCTTAGCTCGAGACCTCGTGATTGGACCTTCTGGAATATGCATGATAGTAGTATGTCGTTATGCTTCATGGGTTGCATCCTGGGCCTTATCATTCCCCCGTTTCTCAAACGGATTCAACCTCGAATCTGCATCAAAAAAGATAAATCATAAATATTAAATGAAGCAGAACATTATTTTCACCTGGAAAATCCACTTTATCGGCATTGTCATTGATTTTCTCAAGAATATGAAATGGGACATCGCCTCTGGGTTGGAGTTTGGACTGTCATTGCTTTGGGAATTGCTCATTGTGCATGTGAACCCAAACCCAATCGCGTGGTTCGAATGACACTCGGCGTCTACCCTTGTTGGCATGCAAGGCATAATGTTCTATCTTCTCAATGTGCTTTCGTGCTTTCTCATGAATAGACTTGACCAAATTGGCCTTGCGCTTACCATCCAAACTAACCCTCTCATCAACGGGCAAAGTCAATAAATCCAGAGGTGTTAATGGGTTAAAACCATACATAATTTCAAAAGAAGAATAAGAAGTAGTGGAATGAATACTACGATTATATGCAAACTCAATGAAAGGCAAACATTCTTCCCATTACTTCAAATTCTTAGAAATAATAGTATACAATAGTTGGGGCATGGTCCTATTAACGACTTCGATCTGACCATCAGTCTGTGGTGACAAGTGATGGAAAACAACAGCTTAGTTCCCAAATTAGCATCCATGTCTAATACTATACTCCGAGGCACCCTATGTAAATGAACAACCTCATGAAAAAATAGTTCAGCAATATGTGTGGCATCATCTGATTTGTGACATGCAATAAAGTGTGTCGTCTTGCTAAAACGGTCAACGACAACAAAAATAGAGTCTCGTCCTTTCCTGGATCTAGGTAATCCTAACACAAAGTCCATGGAAACATCTACCCACGGTGCCTGGGGAACAGGTAACTGTGTATAAAGCCCATGCGATTGAACTTTAGATTTTGCTATCCTACAAGTAATGCACCCATCACAAATGCGCATGAATACTTCTTCATTTTAGGCCAATAAAAATGCTCATGCAAGATATCCAAAGTTTGTTTAACACCAAAATGACCCATAAGACCCCCATTATGTGCTTCAAGTACCAATAACTCACACATAGAACAACTAGGTAAACATAATTTATTCTCTTTAAATAAGAAATCATCTTGTCTATAAAATTTATCACATGCGCCTTTTTCACATGCATTGTAAAGCTCAACAAAATCATGATCATTTGCATACAAGTCCTTGATGAATTCAAAACCAAGAAATTTAGAACTCAATGACGTAAGCAAAACATACCTTTGTGATAATGCGTCAGCAACCACATTCTCCTTACCTTGCTTATATTGAATGACATATGGAAAGGTATCCACAAATTCCATCAATTTAGCATGCCATTTGTTAAGCTTTCCTTTGTCTTTGATATGCCACAGAGATTCATGGTCAGTGTGAATCACAAAATCCTTTTCTAGAGATAATGATGCCAAGTCTTTAGAGCTCTGACGATGGCATAAAAATCTTTGTTGTAGGTCGGGTATCGTGGCACCGTGCGATTTAGTTTTTTACTGAAGAAGGCTATATGACGTTTATCCTGCATAAGAACTGCTCTAATGCCAACACCCGAAGCATCACACTCAATCTCGAAAGTTTGATTAAAATTAGGTAAGGCTAAAACAGACATAGAATATAAACGATCTTTAAGAAGTTTAAAGGCACTCTCTTATTCCTCCCCCCAATGAAAACCCATATTTTTCTTTACGACTTCAGTGAGTGGTGCTGCAATAGTGTTAAAGTATTTTACAAACCTCCTATAGAAACTGGCTAGTCCATGGAAGCTCCGAACCTCAGTGATGCTCTTAGGTGGAGGCCAATCACGAATGGCCTTATCCTTGTCCTCATCGACCTCAATACCTTGAGCATTAATGACATACCCTAGGAATACCATTTTTTCCATGGAAAAGTTATATTTTTTAAGATTAGCATACAACAATTCTTTTCTCAAAACATGAAGCACAGATCGCACATGTCCTACATGCTCATCTACATTCTTGTTGAATATTAAAATATCATCAAAGTACACAACGACAAATTTCTCCAAAAAAAAACACGTAAAACATGATTCATTAGACGAATAAAAGTGATTGGGGGATTTGAAAGCCCAAATGGCATCACAAGCCATTCATATAATCAATATTTTATTTTAAAAGCAGTCTTTCATTCATACATTCCCGCATCCTAATATGATGATACCAACTTTTAAGGTCAATTTTAGAAAAAAAATGCAAGATCCATATAATTCATCTAACATATCATCTAATCTAGGGATAGGGTGGCGATACTTTATAGAGACATTGTTGACTGCTCGATAATCCACGCACATTCTCCATGTGTCATCTTTATTTTGGACCAATAAGACTGGAACCGCGCATGGACTCATGCTCTCCTGTACGTACACTTTTCTAATCAATTCATCTACTTGCCTTTGGAGCTCCTTAGTTTCCTCGGGATTACTTCGGTAGGCTGGTCGATTAGGAATGACCGCCCCTGAGATGAATTTAATCTGATGTTCAATGCATCGAAGTGGTGGTAAGCCATGAGGTATCTCCTCTGCAAACACATCTTCATAATCCTGAAATAAATAAGTAAACACACTAGGCAAGAACATGTTAGGTTAGTTCATCAGAACTGAGAAGTATTTCTCTATACAAAATGAGGATCATAACTTTAATCTTGGCGTACTCTCTCCTCACTTCCCCCTATTTAGCGAAGAAACTATTTTTCACTCTACCCCGACTCTCTTTATTTTGTTCACGCTCAGTATTTCCCCCACTCATTGGAACTCTCAACTCCACCCCCTCGACTCACATTCTCAGTCATTCCATTGGGTTTTTTTTTCTATGGAAGCATGTAGCTCCATTTGGTCTTCAAAAACCTCTTGTGGTGTCAACGAGACGATTGTAACTTTTCTTCCATCTTTATCAAAATAATATCTATTCTGAAACCCATCACACGTCACTCTTCTGTCAAACTACCAAGGACACCCTAGTAATAAATCCCCAACTTGCATGGGGACTACATCACATAACACCCCATCCTTGTATTTTCCAGTTGTAAAACTAACCAAGACCTGCTTATTGACTTTAACCTCGCCGCTATTATTCAACCACTGTAAACGATTAGGCTTAGGATGTCTAAGCAAAATCAAACCCAAATTCTCAACAAGTATTGTGCTAGCCACATAATTACAACTACCCCATCGATAATCATGATGCATACCTTGTTCTGAACTAGGCATCTTGTATGGAATATGTTCTCCCGTTGTTGAGTCATATCATTATCAACCTTGGCCTAGGTACTCAAAGCACGTCGGGTCACAAGGGACTCTCCTTTAACTGCATACTCAATCTATTTTTCATCAGTAGCAACGTCCAACTCGAGCATCTCCTTCGCAACATCCACACCGTCTGAAATCACCTCACCATCACCCCCATATACATGGTCTTTTTATTAGGGCACCGTGAAGCTATATGAACACTCCTTAAACACTTGAAACACTTAAGGTCACGACTCTTATTTGGTGGTGTGTCGATTTTTGGTTTAGGCTTGGTGGTGAAGTCTTCCCTTAGTTTTGGGGCCTCTGATCTAAACCTAGATGTGGTCTCATCCCTGTCATCCTCCATGTATTGTTTGGACCCGAGTTGCTCCTTAAAGCAAGTTTTCGCTTCAATTGGCGCTCTACCTTCATTGCCTTGTGTACCATGTCCTCTAACCCCATGTAATGACGCAATTCCACTACATTTGCAATCTCCTTATTCTAGCCTCGCTGTCTTCCTCTACATTAGCTCAAATCATGGCAATTTCCATCTCTTTAGGGTAGTCTTCTACACTTTGAAACCCTTATGTAATATTCTAAAGTTTATGATACAAATCTCGATAGTAGTGGCTAGGTAGAAATTGTTTCCTCATAACTGTCTTTGATTAGTGGTAAATGTATCACTATTTTACACTCATTTAACCTAATATTTTGTATAGTTTCTTGAGTTTTATGAATATTTTGATGTGTTTTGTGTTATTTTATAGATAAATAAAATAATAGGACTATCTGGAATCAAATCAGGGCCAAAACAGTGAAAAACAGACAAAATGGGCAAAACTATCTTTTAGGCGTCGCGATTGCAACAACTCTGTGTCGCGACCGTTAACGTGCGCCGGAGTATGCTAACATGCGTTTGACACATGTCATAATCAGAGAAGTTTACTATCATGCGCCTTGCTAACATGCGCCTTCCACATGTCAACATCACATTAATTTTTGCTAAAGTGCGTCATGCCACGTGTCACCATCAACTGGTGTTGATAATTGACATCGCCACGTCATTGCCACATCAGCACAATTATTGAGATAATCATTCAGGCATGCCACGTGTCATCATCTCCGCAGAAGACGCGTCACATGGCACAAATCAATGGCGCGTCGCGACGCGCAAGGACCATGGACGCCTATAAATTCAGCTCGATTTCAGAATTTAATTCATACTTTCTTCTATGTAATTCCTTAAGAATACTCAGAAGATTGTATCTTGTTTGTTTATTTACAGCTTTCGGTAATTAATTTTCGCATTTTCACTTTCTTTTCTTTACCTTTTAGTCTTTACTTTCTGCAATTTACTTTTACGCAATAGTAGTTTCCTTTATTTACTTTTCAGTCTTTACTTTTCAGTAATGATGAGGTAACTCCCCCTGCTGGGGTAAAAGGTAAAGATTTTATTACTAATATTTGGATTAATCTCCCTTAATTATAATATATAAACTAGTTAAAACCTAACTAAATGAGGATACCACATGATTGGTCGGTTGGTAATTAAATATAAATTTGACTTAGTCAGGATACCGCCTATATGGCAGGTTGGTAATATCACGCAAAGTTAATATATTATATTAAATGAGATATCAAAAATAGTAGTGATAAAAGTGAATCATTTAACCCCCAACATTTTCTTTTATTGTACTTTTACATTTTTAATTTCCAGCATTTACTTTCCAGCATTTACTTTCCAGCATTTACTTTATTTAATTTCAACATTTACTTTATGTCTTTTTTTTATTTAAGCTTTTACTAGCCTTAGATATGTGTCGTAACTAAGTCTGTTATCTATGGTTGTGATGAATTCCAATATCACCGGTTTATAAGGGGTTATTTTATAGTTTGGGTAATATAAAGGTTTACTTATTAAGTATTAAGCTTAATGCTTCTTGTTAACTGGCCACTAATATGATTGATCTGGTAAACTTAAAATAAACTTGACAAAGGAATTTTAGGTTTCAGCCTTAGACTTAATAGCCCACGATCTTCCTTGAGGATAGATAATCATTTAATAGATTTCCTTATAGGATAGACATATACCTATCGGGCGGGGGTAACCACAATTGGAACTTAATCTTAATGAATTTAGGTAACTTGGTTGACATAGATATATGATTAATTGGGTTACACTGGGTATTTGCTTCCGACCATCGATAGAGGCTTTTGCAGAATTTCGTGTTCCAGGTTAGTAAACTAATATATTACATAATCGTAAAATAATCACTTCATCTTTAAAAAGATATTGGAATAATTCATAACCCTGGATAGTTTAATAATCTTGAATTTCCTTGATCTTCTTTCGCACATTTTATTTACTAGTTTTAAATTTAAAGTCACCATAAAATCAAACAATCAATCCATTATATACTTGTAAAAATTTGGCTTCATAAATTAATAGCTTATGTATTAAGTCCTCATGGGATTGATACTTTTTATACTACTTGAATGATATGTGCGCTTGCGTTATATGCGTGTGATTACGCACCGGTCAAGTTTTTGGAGCCGTTGCCGGGGACTTATTTATCTTTCACTATTAATTTTTGGGTTAAATACCTTTGCTTGTATCTAATTTTCTTTTACTTATTATTTCTGTTTTCTTGTATTTCAGGTTCTCAGTCACTACATGAGACGAACCAGAAGCTTTGAAATCCGACCACTTGACCCTGAAATTGAAAGAACAATCAGAAAGTTGAGAAGGGAAAGACAAGAAGGCCAAGAAGCACTAATCCACATGGAACCTGAACCGTTGGAAGTTGCACCACCAATTCTCATTCGAGACAGAACTATTCCGGTGGTTGACGACTTCATTTCATGTATTGTACTTCCTCTCTTACCAGCAAATGTGTGTGACATCAAAACATGCATTCAGATGATACAGCAGTCAGTTCAGTTTGAGGGGAATGCAACTGAAGATCTTAATGCTCACATCAGCAACTTCCTGGAAGTTTACGGTACTTTTAATTACAACCAAGAAGCTGAAGAAGCAATGAGACTGCGTATATTTCCATATTCCTTGAAAGACAGAGCTAAGGCTTGGCTACATTCACTACCAGCAGGTTCCATCACAACTTGGAACACTCTAGCCGCCAAATTCCTTGCAAAGTACTTTCCACAAGCCAGAACTGTAAAGATGAGGAATGAAATCACATCATTTATGCAACATGACTCAGAATCCACCTGCGAAGCTTGGGAAAGGTACAAATATTTACTCAGAAAATATCCTCACCATGAGATTGCAAAGTGGCTACAAGTCCAAACCTTCTATAATGGACTTTCAGGAATAATGAGAACCACAATTGATGCTGCTGCTGGAGGAGCTTTAATGGCAAAAGGAGAAGATCAAGCCTGGGACCTAATTGAAAAAATGGCCAACAACAATTCCTTGTGGCCAACAGAAAGGAGCGTGATCCAAAGAATTGCAGGAATTTATGAAGTTGGAGCCAACACAGCACTAAACGCCAAGCTGGATCAGATATGCAAATCCATGGAAACTCTTAGCATGCAAGGCAATATTAGATCCAGAAGTTCACCATATGGAGGAGCACTAGAGATAACCCAACATAAAGAAACATTGAATTACGTCAATATTTTCAACAGACAGGGAAACAATCCATATTCCAATACCTACAACCCAGGGTGGAGGAATCATCCCAATTTCGCATGGAGTAATAATTGAAGACAAAGGAACAATCCACCACCAGGATTCCAACAGCAAAGCCATGAGCATGAAAAAGAATCAGGAATAGCGGAAGTGGTGGCCTAATTAAAAAAATTTGATGATTTGATTCAAAGCCAATCAGCTTCTATAAAAGCACTGGAAAATCAAATTGGACAACTGGCCAATGCTCAGAGTTACAGACCGCCAGGAAACCTTCCCAGCAACACGGAACCAAATCCAAGGAACATGGGGAACGAGCAATGTCATGCCATCATTTTAAAAAGCGGTACAGAAATCAACTAAGATGTTGGAATCAATGCATCCTTGAAGAAGATCCAAAAGAAAGTAGCGAAGCAGTTCCACAAATGGAGGAAAAATAAGCAAAGGAAAAAGATCAAGAAACAATCACTCTACCTCCACCTTTTTCGACAGCGTCTCCAGAAAAACAAACTGGACAAGCAGTTTGCTTGATTCTTGGAGGTCTTCAAAAAGTTGCATATCAACATTCCATTTGCAGAAGCATTGGAACAAATGCCTAGCTATGTCAAATTCATGAAAGACATTCTTTCACGAAAGCAAAGATTGGGAGATTACGAGACAGTAGCATTGACAGAAGAATGCAGCGTTATCATCCAGAAGAAGCTTCCCCCAAAGTTGAAAGTTCCTGGCAATTTCACCATTCCTTGCATCATAAGAGAACATAACTTCGGTAGGGCTTTGTGTGATCTAGATGCAAGTGTTAACTTGATGCCTTTTTTCTATTTCCAGGAAATTGCAGATTGGAGAAACAATGCCTACCTCAGTCTTTTTGTAACTTACTGATAGAACGCTCATATTTCCAAGAGGTGTAGTTGAGGATGTGCTGGTCAATGTTGACAAATTTATTTTCCCAACAGATTTTAGTGTCCTTGATATGGAGGAAGACGAAGACATGCTGATCATCCTCGGGAGACCATTCTTGGCTACAGGTCGAACCATTATTGATGTACAAAAAGGAGAACTAACCATGAGGGTACAAGACCAAGAAGTAACATTCAATGTTTTCAAAGTCATGAATTTCCCGGATGACGAAAAGAAAGAGGAATGTTTCAGACTTGATGTGATGCATAGTACCATCAAGAACTCCAATGCAATGCAAAGTTCTACTGACAAACTTAAAGCATGTCAACTGTTTATGGAGCTTGAAGATAAAGTGCAATGTGCACTGAAAAAGCCTATTCTTGTACTACAAGCAACAGAAGAGAAACAGTTCCACCAGCTCAATGAATTGGAGGAATTTCACATACAGCCTTTTGAGAATGCCAAACTGTACAAAGAAAAGGCCAATAAGAGACATGATGGGAAGTTAGTGCGCATACAACTAGAACCAGAGCAGAGGGTACTGTTAAACAAATCAAGGTTGAAACTCTTCCCATGGAATCCAAAATCACGGTGATCATGTCCATTGTTAATCACCAAAGTTTTACCAGATAAAGTCGTTGAGTTACATGATCCTAACTCCAACAAAAAATATTCAAGGTTAAAAATAAGTGTGTCAAGCACTACTGGGGAGAATCAACTGAGCGACAAAAAGAAAGTGTCACACTTTCAGGTCCAGCCTAACATTCGGGCAGTCATGTCTAGCTGATGACTTTAAACTTAGCGCTAACTGGGAGGTAACCCATGTAATTTGTGTATATATTGTGATTTGGTGTGTTTTATTCTTGTGTGTTTAATTTGTGTAGGTAAAGTCACATTTTAGGATGGAAGAAGTTCTCGCAAATCTTCACAAGCAATTTCCTTCTCTCCCTCAAAACTCTCTGATGAAAGTCTACAAAGCTCACTTGGAACGGATGAGACTACTGATGATCAAAGGTATTCCCAATGACATTCGTTGGATTATTGAAGCACGGGTCCGATTGGCAGGTGAGTCCTCTAACTCTTTTATTTCATATATATCTGGTTTAGGAAAAAGCACCTATGCTAAAAAGAGAAGAGCTAAAAAATGGGTGTTTGTTATAAATGTACTCGTATGACATGTAATACTCGTTGTCGTTCTTTATGAATGGTGTTTGATAACCGTGAAGATAAAATTAAATTCATTAGGAATGACTTGAGTAAGGAGTCTTTGGATGACATATCTACGTCTTTTGAGATGCATTCTAGTGGATATGTGCATCATGCAAATCACATGTTATATACCCAATTCCGAAAAGAAAGACAACAATTCAGTCTCGAGTATCTGACTTTAAAAGACCCTGTTTACCAATTTATAAGAAAATTGGATGGGAAACTTGTCCCTGACACATAGATGTCAATCAAGCCGTTTCTTTCTTGTAAATATTATTTTCTCTTTGTAAATATCTAATAATTGTGATTTATTTTGTCATTTTCTTCGACAGGATCTAGACCTTTTTGACTTTCACGATATATTTCACTGTTTAACTAATAATTGTCATCTAGCAGGTACTAGTGTTATTATTACTCACCTTTTTCCAGGTGTTATAAATTCAACTCATCATTGCACTCTTGAAGACATCCAAAGTTGATAAATAAAAATGGAAGCTACTTCAAGAAGACGAGTTGTAAACATTTGTGTGTTTTGCGGTACTAGTGTTGGTTCTAAACCAGAATTTGTAGCTGCAGCACAGGAATTGGGTCGAGTCATTGCTGAAAGAAATATGCACTTAGTATATGGCGGTGGCAAACTTGTACTAACGGGGATCGTTTCGAGGGCTGTACAGGAAGGAGGCAGTCAAGTCTTGGGAATCATCCTAAAACCTTTGACGGAGGCGAATCTTATAAGACCATCAAACGGAGAAGAACTAATCATACCAAGTATGTCTAAACAACTGGTAGAAATGATTAACCGTGCTGATGCTTTTATTACTTTGCTAGATGGCTTGGGCATGATGGAGGAAATTCTTACAGTACTATCTTGGGCGAACTTGAACATACACCAGAAACCGATTGGACTATTCACTACAAGAATTATGGCTTTTAGCGTCCAATAATTTAGCGTCGAAATAAATTTTGACGTTAAAAATCACTTTTAGCGTCGTAATTAAAATTCGACGCCAAATATCAAGCTTTTAGCGACGAAAATAATTTTCGACGCCAAATATTCAACTTTTTTCATCGAAAATTCGTCGAAAATAGTTATCGACGCTAAAAGTACACTTATAGCGTCGAAAAATATTTGACGCTAAATTATTTAACTATTCCAATAATTTTTGGCGCTAAATGTTATACTTTTAGAGTCAAAACTATTAGTCGATGCAAAAAACAAGACATTTAGCGTCGACTACGTAGCGTCGCTAAAGGTTTATGAAGATTCCACCGATAATCCTTTAATCTTTAGCGTCTAAATTTATGTCGACGCTAAAAATCGGACATTTAGCGTCAAATAAACTATTTCGACGCTAAAGATTACAACAATTAGCGTCAAATTTATTGTTTCGACGCTAAATATAGATTAAAATATAGAATGCCACCAACCCTTCTCCCTCTCTGTTTTTTCTCCCATTCTCTTCATTTTCATCCTCTGAAATCTCAGAATCTGTCATCTGCAACCTCACAACTCTCCTACAAATTTTCAATAAAATTGTAATCAATTTTCCATAAGGTAAGTCTTCTTTTATATTTCTTTATTATTTTTAAATTTTTATGATTATGTTTATTATATACTTTTTGTTAGTGGTTTATGTTCATATATGTAGATTACGTTATTTAATTAACTAAATAGAATTTTTTGTAAACTATTTACTTTATCAACTAAATATATATGTATATGCTTAAATAAATAATTAATGAATTAGTAATGTTGATGAGTGTAATATGATATTTAATAATTATATTATTATATTTAGGTATTTCGCTTAAATGGATAGAAATTGGATGAGCTCGCTGGATAGATTGAGTGTTGAATATCGTAATGGAGTGTATGAGTTTATGGAAGTCGCAAAGCAACACATTGATGCATGAGGTCGTGTTCGGTGTCCATGTGCAAATTGTTTGAATAGGAAAATGAAACGGTTAGATGAAGTTCATAATCATTTATACATGCCAGAAATATCACCAACTTACCGTACGTGGATTTATCACGGTGAGCAGTATCATTCTCAGTCACGGTTTATTGATTCCGGTGAAGGGAGCAGTAGTTACAATCAACCTGTAAACGATGAGATAACCGATGCTTTGCATGACTTAGAAGGTCCACAACTTGGTCATAGTGTCAGTGGTGACATGCCAGTGTTAAGTGGAAATGATCAAAATTTATTTAGTGAACTACTTGATGAGGCAAAAAAAATTCCATTTGAAGGTGCTAGAATGTCGATCTTGAATTTCGTTGTGAAATTATTACACATTAAAGTGATCAAAAGAATGACCAACAAAAGTATTGATATGATGCTAGAGTTACTGGGCCATATGTTACCGATTGGAAGCGAATTGCCTAAGTCGTACTATGAGGCAAAGAAAATGTTGCGTGATCTGGGAATGGGGTATGAATCCATTCATGCTTGTAAGTATGATTGTGTATTATTTTGTGCCGAGTATGAATCACTTGAATATTGTCCGATATGTGGTGAAAGTCAGTACAAAGTCCGTGGTACGGGGAAGAAAGTGCCTCAAAAGATATTGCGATATTTCCCTTTAACGCCCAGGCTACATAGATTGTTCATGTCACAACACACAGCGACTGACATGATGTGGCATCATGAAAAGAGGATCGGTGCAGAGGGCATACTTAGATATCCTGCGGATGGAACCGAGTGGAAGAAATTTGATGACATGTACCCCTGTTTCGCTGAGGACCCCCGTAATGTCAGGTTAGGTCTTGCCTCTGATGGTTTTAACCCATTTGGGAATATGTACAACTCTTATAGCATATGGCCCATTATTGTTTTTCCATATAACTTACATCCATGGAAATGTATGAAGGATCCGTTCATGTTTATGTCATTGCTTATCCCTGGTCCACGTTCCCCTGGTAAAGATATGAATATTTACTTGAGACCATTGATCAAGGAGTTACAAACATTATGGAATGTGGGTGTGTATACCTATGATGCAGCTTCCGAGCAATATTTTCAGATGCATGCCGCATTATTATGGACCATTAATGATTTTCCAGCTTATGGTTCATTATCTGGATGGAGCACTAAGGGATACATGGCATGTCCAGTTTGTGCGGGTCAAACACCTTCGCAACGATTACGGAATAAAATAGGATACACAGGGCACAAGAGATTTCTTGAGTTGAGTCATCCTTGGCGGAGGAGTAAATTATTTAACGGTCAACATGAACCTCAGAGTATGCCCAGTCCATTGTCTGGATTCGACATACTTTGCCAACATCAACATCTCAGAGACAGCACACCAGGTAAACATCCTAATAATAGAGATAAAAATCGAAAACGCTTACCTGAAGAGTTGAATTGGACAGGAAAGAGTATTTTCTTTGAGTTAGAATATTGGGGGACTTTGAGTTTGCGACATAATTTGGATGTAATGCATATAGAAAAAAATATTTGCGAGAGAGTTTAGTGGGCACACTATTCAATATTCCGGGTAAGACAAAAGACACTGTAAATGCTAGATTGGACCTACAAGATCTTAGAATTCGTAGTGAATTGCATTTACAAGTCACTTCTCGAGGTCTTATTAAGCCACCTGCTAGTTATGTGCTCACTCAATCAGAGAGAAAATCATTTTGTGATTGCTGAAAATGGTTAAATTCCTGATGATTATGCATCGAATATTGGGCGTTGGGTCAGAGATGAAATAATAACGGGATTAAAGAGTCACGATTGTCATGTGCTCTCAAGATTCTCCTTCTGTTGGCATTCGACCTTATCCCCCCGAATGTATGCGACGTCGTACTTGATCTATGTGGCTTCTTTAAACAATTATGTCAGAGGACATTAACCACAACTGTTATTGACGAACTTGAGCGAGGAATCGTGATAATCCTATGCAAGCTGGAGCGAATTTTGCCACCCGCTTTTTTTGATGTGATGGTACATCTGGTCGTGCATTTACCGGCTGAAGCTAGAAAGGGAGGTCCTGTCCATTACAGATGGATGTATCCCATTGAGAGGTACTATATATATACATTTTTAAATATTACATTCTTAAATTTTTACTGTGCATTGAATTTAGTTTTAATGTAAACTTGTTGTCATATCCGCAGGGCTTTGGGAGATTACAAACAATATGTGAAAAACAAGGCGCGTCCTGAAGGGTTAATAGCTGAAGCTGTTGTAATAAGTGAAGCAATAACAATTTGTTCGATGTACATGCAGAATATTGAAACTCATTTTAATCGTCGGCCACGAAACTATGATGGAGATGCAAGTAATTCGTAAGATATCACAGTGTTCCGTCAAAATTGCAGACCATTTGGAGCAGTAGGTGTCAAATTACTAACCCTTCAGGAAGTTCAACGTGCGCATTGGTTTATATTGAGTAATTGTGATGAAGTGCAACCGTATTTAACGTAAGTTTTTCTGGTGCATAACCATAGTATTTTTGCCATACATTAACCTAACTCATTTTTTGTAGGCAACATCTAACAATGCTACAATGTGGTGGTGACCATAACGTTGATGAAACACACAAAAAAGAATTTCCTAAATGGTTTGAGACAACTGTAATGCCCAACATTTTATATTTATTTTTATCCTAACATTAAATATTTCAGTTTGTTATATTAACACATCTATTTCTCTCATTGTTAGATTAACAACCAAGTGCAAAATGGTCAATTGGACTCGTCATCCTCGTTGGTTTCTTTGGCTTATGGGCCTCAAAAGCAGGCTTATGAATACAGTGGATGCATTGTCAACGGAGTTAGATTTCATATCGAACAGCGAGATGTTACTCATGTGACTCAGAATTATGGAATTGTAGTCCAATGAGAACACGGCTCAGATCTTATTGCTTCTACGGAGTGTTGCAATCGGTCAATGAGTTGATATACCGACCCAGACGACATATTGTGCTATTCGACTGTAAGTGGTTTGACACAAATGCCAGAAATAGAAGAATTCAAGTTAGTAATCATCTAACGTCAATTAATGTTCAACGTTTTTGGTACAAGAATGATCTATACATTTTTTGTACCCAAGCACGTTCAGTGATGATATATATCTGATCCAAAGTTAGGAACTGGAAGGATGTGGTAGAAAAGTTACAACATAGGGGCATTTGGGACACGCAGGAGAAAGATAGAGTTGACATATCAGATGAAACACAAGAAGTCTCCGGTAACTTCGAAGTTCCTGAACATATATTTTATGGACCAACTGTCACCGTTCCTGAAAATATCACATTAACACGAGATAATACAGACGTTGAGATAATTCCTCATTCTGAAGTGAGCGTTGAAGTAATAAGTGAAGAAGAATTTGACACTGAAGATGACTTTAATTCCAGTCATGAATCCTCAAATACCGAAGATAATAGTGATTAATGAAGCTAGTGTATTTGTGATTGATGAATAATTTTCTGGATTATAATGTATGGTTGTGTTGTTTAATTATTATTTAAATATGGTTGAAAGATTGTCGTAATTATTAATAGTATAATTATCAATAATTTTATTATTATTTTTTAATGGTAGACATTTAGTTCGATCGAAATATAATAGTCGACGCTAAATGTTAGACATTTAACGTCGAAATAATAATCGACGCTAAATGACAGACATTTAGCGTCGACTATTATCTTTCAGAAAATGTCTAACATTTAGCGTCGATTTGTTTAATTTCGACGCTAAATAAAAAAATTAAATTTCTCGGAAAAATAAACCTAATTTTTTATTAAGCCGCCAACTTTGTAGCGTCGAAATTATTTGCTTTTAGCGTCGAATAATTTCGACGCTAAATGTCCATTAAATCCCTAAAACCAGTGCCTTCTTCTTTCTCGGCTCAGACGACCAAAACATATATTTCTCTCTGCCTTCTTCTTCTTTCTCGGCTCCAACCACTGTTTTTCAGCAAATTCATAGACTTTATAGGTAAGTCTCATATAATGAAGTTAAGTTTATAGTTTATGTTTAAGTTTAAGTTTAAGTTAAGTTAAATATTGTGATATGAAATTAGAGCAAAAAGTGAATTTAAAGAGTGAATTTAACAATAAATCTACCCTCATGGTTAATAGATTGGAGTTGGGTGAGATTATGGGTGTATGATGGCTGTGGGCTTGTTGATGAGTTTACTCGTGGATGGGTGGGTATTGAGGGTTTCTTGTTCTTGGCAGTGTGAATGGTGAATCAAGGGGCTTGCGTGAGTGGCTCTGTGGTTGCTGGATGGGTTGTTGTTTTGTTCGTGTAGAGAGTTCGTTGCATGAGTGAGCAGTGAAGGGGTGTGGCTGGTGAAGGTGAGAACAGTAGCAAATTGCTGCTGTTCTGGGTGGTGGCAGAGGGAAGTATGTGTTCTTGAGGGTTAGTTTTGTGGGGTCTGTGTGTTTGAATTGGTCGGTTGGAAGGGGTGTGTGATTGTTTTGAGTGAGAGAGAGCCAAATGAAAACGAAAGGTGAGAGTGTGAGAGGAGAGAGCAGTCTTAGGGTTTGTGTTTTTGTGTCTCGAATGAGAGGGGAGGCTGTCGAGTCTTATGATACAATAACGAGTTTATTGTTTGTTGCCGAATGATTGTAATAAAAGGAGAGAGCGTGTGAGTGCCGTGAGGGACTAGAAGAGCTTAACGGTTTGGATTGCATGGCTTGTGGTGAATTTGGTGTTGTTTACTTGTGGCTATGTGAGTGAGAGCTTTGTATATTTTTGTTTGTGATTCTTGTATGTGAGTGAGATTTAGGTGAGCGAGAGAGGGAAGGCCAAGGCCGAGAAAATTCTGATTAACATTAAATTTTGGAATGTGTTTGGTTTGGTTAAGTTTAGTTTGGTTTGGTTTTGTAATATAATGTTCATACATACTATAAAATGCATGTGTTTGGGTTGGTTCTATTACATTCAAAATACATGAAACTTTTTGTGTTTTTGCAGATGGCACCGGGCAATCGCAGACGGGCTAACATGCAAGGACAACTGGCCCTGGTGGAGTCTGCTAGCACAGGTGAGTCCAGTACAGCGAAGGGTCGAGGACGCACCCGTGGCCTGGGATTGTCTAAGTACGTTAAGGCTCACGGCCGTATCCGGATTGAGATATCAGATGATGGACACAGTCAAGTCGGACAACATAATTCAGTATTTAATACAGCCATAGGAGCTGCAGCTCGATATGAAGCTCCCCAAAACTACGTTTCTTGGAGAAAGATACCGTGGGAGATGAAAATCAACCAACTATTCTCTTCGCTACTTGTAAGTTTTCGATATTGTTTGTTAGTTAACATTTTTATTTTATACTTATTTTTACTCGGTTTCTATTCATGTAGGAGTGGTTCGACTTCGATCTGACCAAAGTGAATGTCCAATAATATATTGACTACCACATGGGGAAAAGTTATAAAGATTATAGGACAAAAGTCCTGAAACCAATATTCGACGAACATGGACCTTCAGATGCTCTCACAACACAAGCCTGATTTTATAGAGGAGCAAGACTGGACATTCTTATGTGAGCTTTGGTCTACCAAAAAACACGAGGTAAATTTTAAAATAAACGGAAATTTATAATTGTCTTGTTTTCGGTACTTACATTGTTGGTAAATGCAGGATAAATGTCACGCAAATAGGAAATCGAAGTCACTTGCGTTTTAACCACCGTGGAGGTTCGAAGCCATTTATCCAACATCGTGCCGAACATTCTGAGGTAAATATATCCTAACGTAAAATTTAACAGTTCATTGGTTTTACTAATGTGGAATAATATTGAATTTATTTTCTGTTATAACAGAGTAGCACAGGTGATGTGCAATCATTTCCAGATTTTTTCCGTGTGACGCAACAATGAGAGAACAAATGGATAAATGAAGAAGCCGAACGCTGCTATGTAAGTTTCAGTTTTTAAAATAAAATAATTAATATTTATATATTAATTTTTTTTCTCAAATTCTAATATTAACTTATTTTTTGAAACAGAACGAAATGATGGAACTCCAACATCAAACTCAGGAGACAGGGTCCGACCCGATACCAGATGAGCAGTTGTCGCAATTGGTTTTCAAGAATCAGACAGCTTACAATGTTGGCCTTGGCACTCGTAAGAAGCCGACATCATCTGCACGCAGTACTGTTAATTCGGAAAATACCTCTCTTCGAGACAAGTTAGCCACCACCCGAGACGAGCTGAAGCAGACTAAGGACGAGCTACAACAGGTCAAGCTGGACCACGAGAAGAAGATGGAGCATCTCGAACAGCAAATGCTGGTTTTCCATCAGATGTTGGAGGCCTCAATCAGTCAGGGTGCATCGGGCTCGAGCGTCCCCCATCACAGCATCAATAAATTTTATATTTGATTTTGTATAAACATTTTGAACAAATAGTTTTAATATAATATGTTTTTTTTCTAAAAAAATTGAATATAATAATTATTATAATATTTCGTAATTCTGTTATTAATCAGAAATTTTTTCAATTAAATTAAATATTAAATTAATTATTTTAGACTAAAAAGAAGTAAATTAATAATTTTTTAAAAAACAATTTTTTTTAACTATTATCGTCGAAACAGTCGACGCCAAAATCAAACTTTTGGCGTCGAACATTTCGACGCTAATAGTTACAAGACAATCCCCATAGTAAGTATACATATATTTTTTTTAATATACTCTAGCGTCGACATATTTCGACGCTAAAAGTCAAACTTTTAGCGTCGACTTATTTCGTCGCCAAATATAACCTATAGCGTCAGAAAATTTAATTTAGCGTCGAAAAAATTGGACGCCAAATATTGTCTTTAGCGTCGCAATTATTTATTTCGACGCTAAAATTTATTCTCGTCGACATTTCGGCGTCCACTTTTAGCGTCTTTATTTCGACGCTAATAATATTTTGCGTCGAAAATATGGTTTTTGGCGTCAATTTATTTCGACGCTAAAGGGTATAATTTTTGTAATGGTTTAATGCTGATGAATTTTATGATTTTCTTTGTGTGTTTTTTGATGATGCCCGGAAAAATGGGTTTGTGTCAAAACCTGTAAAAGATCTATTCTTCACTGCCATAACTGCCAATGATTTAATTGACCAACTTTTAGCCTTTGAACCATAATTTGACCCTATCCTTTCTAAGATAAATTGGTCCGATAATGATCGTGGTAAGAAGCGTCGGATAAATCTTGATCTTAACCTTTAATTCTTCATATAGATGTAGAATTTCAGCTAACCAGGTATTGTTTCTAAACTCTTCTTCAACTTTTTAAGACATTGGGACAATGTCTCATTTAGGTTTGAGGGAGGGGAATAGTCTTATTTTTATTGCGTTATTTTTAGTCAAAAATTTTCAAAAAATACAATAAAAAATTAAAAAACATTTTACAAAAATTAAAAAATATTTTTTTTATTTTTGTGTTTTTAATTTGATTAATCAGGTGAAATTGGTGTGAGATAGCTGTGTAAGGAATTTCCACTCCTGAGACGTATCTCAACATATTTCGTAACAAGTTAATTTTTGTTTATTTCTTTTTGAATTATTTAATTTGTGAATTCTCTATAATACTGACTAAAATGGATCTTCATATGCTCAGTTGATAGGTATTATCAACTTGCATGGTAACATACGGACAAGAGCTGTAATTGAAAAGTTTATAATATTCAGTGCTCTAGTTTAATTGGAAGAAGCATCTAAAAAAAAGCGATGGGATAAAAAAAAACGTCTGAGATCCGAGTTATTAAGTCTGCATGGGTGTTTTAACACCTAGTGCCCTAAAACCAACTGGTTTGGGAGTCACTGACCCAAAGCACGCTACATGGATTGAAGATGTTGTAAAAAAAATATATTTATATCGGAAATCCGAGTAATTAAGTCCGTAGTGGTGTCTTAACACCTGGTGCCCTAAGCCACTGGTTTGGGGGTCACTGGCCCAAAGCTCGTTACATGGATGGAAGATATTGTATATAAATAAAAAAAATTGAAAAAAAAAATCAAAAAATATTCCATTGTTAAAAAAATGTGTGAAGTCTGATATAACTTTAGGACAAAAATATTACTATCTTTTCAACTACACTTATGAATATTGTGGGCACAATGAGTTGATTAATACCTTGTTAGCAGTGTGTATGGAGAATGGTAAAAATAATCAGAGAATTTACTTATTCCGTAATTTAGAAAGAAAGAAAACAACTATTAACTTGGATAAGGAGTTTCACATGTTTAGTCACTAACTTGTTTATTATATTTTCTCTTGTCTTTTTGCTTTTGTGTGCATTAGTTTTATATTGACGTGTGTGGGTATTGTCGTTGTAAGCCCTCACGAACTACAACTTGTCCACTAGGGACACCTAAGGATTTAAAGGTTTGTTGCATACGCTAAATGCAATCGTGATCCCTACGAAAGTGGCTTAGTTTAATTTTATTTTAAAGATGTTTATGTTATTTTATCTTGTTTTTTTGCACGAGGACTAGCAAAATGTTAGGTTTGGGGGTGTGATGAGTGGTAAATGTATCACTATTTCCCACTCATTTGACCTAATACTTTGTATAGTTTCTTGAGGTTTATGAATATTTTGATGTGTGTTTTGTTATTTTGTAGATAAATAAAATAACAGGACTCTCAGGAATCAAATCAGGGCCAAAATAGCGAAAAACGGATAAAAATGGTAAAATTGTCTTTTGGGCGTCGCGACGCGCAACAACTTCGCGTCGCGACCGCTAACGTGCGTCGGAGTATGCTAACATGCGCCAGACACGTGTCACAATCAGAGAAGTTTGCTATCATGCGCCTTGCTAACAAGCGCCTACCACGTGTCAACATCACAGCAATTCTTGCTAACGTGCGCCGTGCCACATGTCACCATCACATGCTACCGACAATCGACATCGCCACATCATTGCCACGTCAGCATAATTATTAAGATAATCATTCAGCCATGCCACGTGTCATCATCTCCGCAGAAGACGCGCCACGTGGCGCAAATCAACGGCGCGTCGCGACGCGCAAGGACCATGGACGCCTATAAATTCAGCTCGATTTCATAATTCAATTCATACTTTCTTCTATGTAATTCCTTAAGAATACTTTGAAGATTGTATCTTATTTGTTTATTTACAGCTTTCAGTAATTAATTTTCGCATTTGCTACCTTTCAGTCTTTACTTTATGCAATTTACTTTTACGCAATAGTACTTTCCTTTCTTCACTTTTCAGTCTTTAGTTTTCAGTAACGAGGAGGTAACTCCCCCTGCTGGGGTAAAAGGTAAAGCTTTTATTACTAATATTTAGATTAATCTCCCTTAATTATAATATATAAACTAGTTAAAACCTGACTAAATGACGATACCGTCTGATTGGTCGGTTGGTAATTATTGAAATTGGTTTTAACCTGACTAAACTGGATACCGCCTGAGTGGTCGGTTGGTAATTAAATATAAATTTGACTTAGTTAGGATACCGCCTATATGGCAGGTTGGTAATATCACGCAAAGTTAATATATTATATTAAGGGAGATATCTAAAATAGTAGTGATAAAAGTGAATCTTTTAACCCCCAGCATTTTCTTTTATTGTACTTTTACATTTTTAATTTCCAGCATTTACTTTATTTTATTTCAACATTTACTTTATGTCTTTTATTTTATTTAAGCTTTTACTAGCCTTAGATATGTGTCGTAACTAACTCTGTTATCTGTGGTTGTGATGAATTCCAATATCACTGGTTTATAAGGGGTTATTTTATAGTTTGGGTAATATAAAGGTTTACTTATTAAGTCTTAAGCTTAATGCTTCTTGTTAACTGACCACTAATTGGATTGATCTGGTAAAGTTAAAATAAACTTGACAAAGGAATTTTAGGTTTCATCCTTGGACTTAATAGCCCACGATCTTCCTTGATGATAGATAACCCTTTAATATATTTCCTTACAGGATAGACATGTACATGTTGGGCGGGGGTAACCACAATTGGAACTTAATCTTAATGAATTCAGGTAACTTGGTTGACATAGACATATGATTAATTGGGTTACACTTGGTATTTACATCCGACCATCGACATAGACTTTTGCAGAATTTCGTGTTCCAAGTTAGTAAACTAATAAATTACACAATCGTAAAATAACCATTTCATCTTTAAAAGATATTGGAATAATTCACAACCCTGGATAGTTTAATAATCTTGAATTTCATCAATCTTCTTTCGTAAAATTTTATTTACTAGTTTTAAATTTAAAGTCAACATCAAATCAAACAATCAATCTATTAGATACTTGTAAAAATTTGGCTTCATAAATTAATAGCTTAGGTATTAAGTCCTTGTGGGATCGATACTTTTTTATACTACTTGAACGATATGTGCGCTTGCGTTATATGCGTGTGATTTCGCACCGGTCAGTCTTCAATTCTGGCCATGTAGTGATCGGGCGCTCCTTATCCCTCCTAATGTTTGTCATCATTTGGTCCCACCAAACAAGTGTATAATCTGTAAATTCAATAACCGCCAACTTCACCTTCTTCAACTCTGAATAGTTATGGCAGTAAAAAATAAGCTCTAACATACGTTCCCACTCTAGGTAAGCTTCAGGATCACTCTTGCCATGGAAATAAGAAATAGCCATCTTGATTGTACCCAAGTCACCATCTTCCTCATCCTCATGACTGCTCCAGAACATCTGTTCATTCCTACCTCTTCTAGGCCGAAACCTACCTGTATCCACCTCTGATACTCTATTAAATTCCTCATCATAATCAAATTCATTCTTGGCCTCCATCTCATCCATGGGTACAATCCGTCGCCCACTAGGTCTACGGGTTTAGGCTCTGCCTCATTAACTCGAGTTGGCCGTGGTGGCCTACTTCCCTATGGGTTATTGTGTCTCATCGCTTGCACTTCATCTCGAACATCTCGCATCAACTATAAGACCCGAGCAAACATTTATTGAAGCGTCGTCACAGTATTCACCATATCTCTCAATCCGCGCTCCTATGGAGAATATACATTTTGACTCGGAGCTGTCGCTTCTCTGGACATGCTTAATTTTTTATTTTTTTTATCCATACAACTACAACAAACATTAGTAATAAAAAAATTTCTTACATTTCCCTCGTGTTTGTCACTCAAATAACTTTTACCCGAAGTTAAGCTCACCCACACTTGCATTTTACCTCTCTCGCCCTCGAATGAGTTCTCAAAGGATTTGGGTTTAGTATGGTTGAAAACCTTAATTTTGTCTCAAATAGCACTGTTCAGCTTAATCGCAAGTACAACATATAGGTAGACACAAGCAGAAAGGGAATGGGATGATGACACGATTCACAAGATTTAATAAAGAAAGTTAGATAAGTGCGAACGGAATAAGGAAAACATGCACACTATCCATTGCGACAAATGGGATAGTAGGTAATCAATTATACTCGAAATTTGGAATTTTTAAACACGCACAGGTAAATTACCTCAATCACCTCGTCTCAATAATACGAACACTAGGAAAAAAAAATTACACGTAGTCAAAAATTTTAAATTTTGAATTCTTTTTTTGCGTGTCCCTTGGACCTTTTAAAACTTTTGATGTTGTGGAATTGACCAAATTTTGATTAATTCCAAAATTTCCTTACCAAGTTTACCTACTGCCGCAAGGAATCCTAAGGCTTTAGAACCCTAGATTATGCAAATGTAAAAATGAAAAGTCGCACAAACGCAGAAAGGAAAACAAACGCACAAATGTAAACATGAAAAGAAAACAACACAGAAATACAAAAAAAAAAAAAAGAGAAAGGTAATAAAACACAAATAAGAGTAAGGAAATCTTAAAAAAGAAACAAACGCAGAATACACATACGACAATGTAACTATCAAAAATAGATATGTGAATTTACCTTGGAACCTTTGTTCTTGATACCAACTGATGAGAACCTGCCTAGAATAATATGGTTCTCCTATGAATCCATGTATTTCTTCCTGAATCTTCTTAGCTTGAGACCTCATGATTTGATCTTCTGGAATATGCACAATAGTTGTTTGTCATTGTGTTTCATCGGTTGCATCATGGGTCTCATCAAACTGAAATCTGAAACATAAATTATAACTGAACTGTAAATTGAAAACATAAATTGAAAATAGATATTTTATACAGCTTTTATGAAAGCAACATCAGTATCGTAACATGGGGCGTGAATCCTACTCAACGGGACCTAGCATCGCGTAAGTAAGGGAACATGAATATAAACATGAAAAGGCCTAAGAGAGTTTCATGAACCATTAGGCATCGTGAGCATACTCGAGTAACTATACATGACGGGACGACACTCTATTAGTGCTTTAAAAACAATTAAATACTTGTACTTGTAAACATGTAAATCATATATGCAACGATCACGATTCAGATGTCTTTTCTGTATCACCATATGTATCGGGATTCAGTCATCGCCCTCGCCTACGCTTGCATATTAAAAGTCATGAAACATAAATCATGAACCAATGAACATAACTATAAAATATGAAACGTGACTGAAATTGTGGCATGTAAATTGTAAGTCATGAAACATAAACTGAAAACCATGAAACGTGACTTGTAAACCCTGACCATAATTGTAAATCATTAAACTATAACTGAAAAATATAAACTATAAATATGTACAGCAACTGGAATTCATGATTGTGAGCTGAAAATGTAAACTATAAACATGACTGTAAGATATGGACGACAAAGTATGTATTGTGAACAGTAAAATATAGGCCGTAAATTGTAAAACATGACTCTTGAACTAAAATTCATGAATTAGAAACTGTAAATCGTGAACTGAAATCATATAAATCACAGACTGAAAACTGAAATCATGAACTGTGACATATAAGAATGAACTGAAAACATGAAAATCATTGGCTGAAAACTATAAATTATAAACTAAAACATAGACTATAAACTGAGAAACATGAACTATGACTTACAATTAATGACAAGTAAAGTGAAATCATAAACTATAAATCATGGACTAAAAAGGTAAAGCATGGACTACAAACAGTGGAACATGGACTGTGACAGTAGAGCATGAATTGTAATTGTATAACACTGACTATAAACTATAAAACACTGATTATAAACTATATAGCACTAATTATAAGTTATAAAACACTTAACGTATAAGAACATGAAAAGATAATATTCACTCACATAAAAAATGTACAGTCCTATTACTTGAGTGATCAGATGAAACTGGATGGATTCTCCTTCGTAGAATCTATAAATCATAAGTTCAAATACAGTTAACGTACTTGAACATTTATAGTCCTAAACATGCGCATGGATGATGCATGTGGCCCTTCTGGCATGAAAGCTTATTATGTTAACTGACATCATAAGACATGACTTCGGGCCAAATAGGACATCCCTTGAAATTTGGTACCGTGTTGCAATGCCTATTTTGCATCGTGACACGGCCAAGGTAAAATTAAAGATAAAATGTTACATGTGGTATTGCATCGCGAAGCGAGGCCTTGTGCGTCTCAACACAAGCCCAATTCCAGACTTGTTCACAGATTGACCATGCTGCAACTACAAAGGAAAACTCCAAACACCCATATCCATGGCAACACCAAAACCACTATACCACATGTTCCACATCATCAAAACCTTGAGAGGGGTCACTACAAAACCTAATTTCATGCTTCAAGCTCATGGTTACAATATACCAACACCTATGATTTTCTTATTTCCAAGTATTCCCAACACAAATCATGGAATAAACACCCATCTAAATGCAATTAACACTAAGATTGACATTATCATGCAATATAAACAAGAATCATGCTTATGTTTCATGGATTCAATTTCTAAACCCTATAGGTCATGCTTAAATCAATTGAAAATTATGAGGATAAGGTTAAGAATCATACCTTGCTTCTAGTAGCGCATGAAATCATAAGAAAAATGACCCAATTCTCATGAGAAGTCATCGTTGTTTGAAGAAGAAAAATTCAGAGAAGAATAGAGGATAGTTTTGGCATGAATGACTCGAATTCATGCTTTTAATTAATAATTATTGAGAGTATGATTATTAAACCTAATGGCTTGGTTATCATCCCTCTAATTGTATATCAAATAGTTTTTTCTACTATTGATTTGGAGTAGATTCTTCATAATTATGAAGCACTCTCCTCATGTAATTATCAAAATTATTTAATGATATATAAATATTGGTTTTGATATAATTTTAATTTTAATGAAATATATTTACATAGTTTTTTTCGTACGGTCATATTAATTTACTAAAAATAGGAACTATAATGCATTAAAATTATATATATATAATTTGTCTTTTAACGAGAGTTCACATGCCCCAACTTGAATATGATTATGTATTTAAAATGTAGTATTCTTTTCTTTAAAATAAAAGGTTATATGCCAATGTATTCATATATCTAACGAGGACATCATTTTGAAATTTTTATAATACAACATACACTCTAAAAGATCTGTTGTTATGGTAATTGATATATAGTGTTGATAGTGGTTTTTTATAGCACTCATCCCGAGGAGGATAGAAGTTTATTATTGTACTACTTGATCAAGATAGTTAGAAAGGCCCAAAGACCTAAAAGCAAAAGGAAGATTGGAGAAAATAACATGATCCTAGTATACAGTGAGTTTCTCTCACCGAGAAGAGTTTCAGAGGATGAAGTAATGGTGGTCCCGACCCGATCACATTGAAGTGTGGATTGGGGTTTCAGTGTGTTTCGATACCCCGACCGAAGGAAGTTTCCTTTGTGCAAAATGAAGAACTTAACCCGATGAGCTTTGACGAAGCTACACCCGACCAGGTTAAAGCAGCATGACATATGCCCTACCTAAAAATGAGTATATCTAGATTACTAATGTTGAAAATAGTAAAGCAATGGTTCACATGAAGTAGTGAGTCCTACCAGTCTCCCAAGGCCGCCATAGGCCGGTGCAGTGGCAGAACAACTAGCTTGTATGTTGTCAGAGAGGGCAGTGGAAGCAGTGACTGAATGAGATAATGATGATTAAGTGATATAAGGTGACGTCAGAGTCAGTAGTAAAGGATTTTGGGAACCTATATAATGGGGTTAAAGTCATTTTACGAGAGAGATTCCTTTGGGTTGTATTTTGACTATTGAAATTTGAGAGCAATAGTACTAAAAAAAACTAGTGATAGAGAGAGAAAGTGAGTCGTGTACTCGACCATATTGTGAAAAGTAGATCGGGTTATCCTTACCTGAGGAGTTTATTAAGATTATAATATTATAATTCCCTTGTTAGATGCTCGAGTTAGTATCTACCCCGAGGTCAATAAAATCATTTCCCTTTCCTCCCGCGGACGTAAGTTGAAGCCACTCTTTGTCGAACCACGTTAAACCATGTCTCTGTGTGTGATTGTCTTTTACAGTGTTTGCGGTTCCCATAGCCAAATAAATTCACTAGTTGGGGGAGGTTTGTTCGAAGGGTAATTCCAATCTTGATATTGGAATAAAAACAGTCATCAACAGTTGGCGTCGTCTGTGGGGATACGGTAAAAAAAGTAATAAACATAATAAATTGATGGCAGGAGATGGAAACCACAAAGATTGGGAAGCATCAGTAGAAGAGTGGATGCAGAAGTTGGAAAATGGCTTACGGTAGGAACGAGAGAAAGCCCAGTAAGAGAGAGAAAAACCTTTATAGAGAGAATGATAGAGAGAATTAAAATGTTAGAGAAGAGGTCGAGAGAGCAAGCTCCAGTGGGTTTTAGTCGTAGAAGGCAAGAGATTGCCAACAAAAAGAGAGTCGTTGGTGAAAAAATAGAACTTGAGGCCAGGAGAAGAAAACCCAACAGGGTGAGATTGATGGTTATAGCCAGCGCGGCATCATTAGATAGGCCTCAAGAGAGGTACGATGACAGGTGAATGTCTGAGCCATCTAACAGCTACCCCTATTTTAGAGAGCCTGATTCGAGGCGTTACAAGGAGAAAGTAAAAAGAGCTACCCCTACTGTGAGGAAGTCTCTAGCAGAATGAAAGAAAGTTTTGAGAGACATTTGAGGGACTAGTTTCATCAAGAAATGAAAATGTGGGAGATGAGCACACGAGGGGGCGTTCGCGAAGACCAGAATTTGAAGACGAAATATCATATCACTTTGAAGGTACTAGATGTGACATTCCCTAGGAGATTTTCCATGCCCGCGATCAAAGTGTATAAGGTAATACTGACCTTAAGTTACACGTGGAGAAGATTGTAATGCTGATGCAAATTCAGGGCATGGTTGGAGAGGTAATTTGTAAACCTTTCCTTTTGACGTTGGGAGGCCCTGCCACTTTGTGGTTTAGGAATCTAACTCCAATTAGCATCATCTATTTTTCGTAGCTACTAAGGTCCTTTATAACAGCCTTAACATACCTTTGTCTTAGGTGGCTCGTGAGATACAAGACAATGGATTGTTAACAGAACTCGACCTGAGAAGGTTCCCAATTGATCGAAGGAACAGCGAGGCCTATTGCTCCCATCATAATATAGGGGACATGGGACTAATTGGGTAAAGACCTGCAGAAGTAGGTTGATGATCTGGTTTGAAATAGATACTGGAATAATTGCATAGATCATGAAGCCATGAGGACCAGACAACGTCGGGAGCAGCTATCGGTGTTCACTATAGTAGGAGGAAGAACACTGGTTAGAGATTTGAATCGGGCCTGGAAGAATTATTGTCGAATCAATGGCCCCGAGTTATTTAAAAATGAAAGGGCCCCGAAAATTCAAAAAGCTCGACATGTTCCAATAATGTTCACTGAAGAGGACGCTCATGGAATAAGTTATCCCCACGATGACGTGATTATAATCACTGCCAATATAGATGAGTCGGATGTGGACAAGATACTGGTGGATACAGGGAGCACTATGGATATTATATCAAATTAGGCCTTTGGTGGCTTGGGTGTGGAGTTTACTATTTTGATAAATGATGCTACCCCTATTTATGTGTTCGAGGCATATGAGTCCCTTGAAAAGCTAGATACTTTGAAGGGTGCACTAAAAACGTGTATGTGATCTAAGTATGACAAAGATTAGACTGCCAGTCCAAAAACTCATACATGCGATCAAGCCTCAAGACATAAAAAAATATGTATGTGAAATATAAGTACAAGATATACTAACGGTTTCCATCACATACACTCATGCATATAGAGTATCAAGAAAAATGAAAGCATATTACACATGTATTACCATATATCCTACATACCATGACCACATGCAAATGCTTTTACATACTCTTTCAAGCCAGAAAAATAATTTTTGGTCTTTTCATTTTATATTTTTTTTTCCTTTCTACATAAGAACAAGAAAATGCACGACATGGCTTGTCATTATCTAATAGTACGTGAATTTTTATTCCCAATATAATATCATACTACCGTCCATTCAGAATCGATTATGAAATTTATGTTGGGTTTCCATCATATGTACAAATGGACATATAACAAAAATAAAACACACATACCCATAAGTAGTGAAAATAAAAAATAAATAAATAATATGTAGTCGTGCAAACATATAAAACACACACACACAAACATGCAATGGGGAAACATGGATATAACATCTACGGTGAGACATACTGAAGTGCAATCTAATCACGCCTTTTAGGATCAATGCATTTAGAAGTTATTGGGAAATAATTTTCCTTTCTCACCCAAACTTTCTTGGGAGTCTCCTTCACTTCAGAACTACTTATCAACAAAACAAGTTTCTCACTAATGAATTGCGTCTGTTTAACTAGCGTAAAAACTTGACAGGCTAGATTTGACGAATAAAATCTAGACGGAACACGCTTAGGCCTTTTCTTATATGTGCAGCATGGAGCACTTAGGCCTAATATGTCCTGCCTTGCCACAGTGATGGAAAACAAGCACAAACTTCATATGAGAGCAAGGTTTACCCACCACACTGTTGGGGTTGGTGCTCAGAGCGTCAATTCCCGGTTGTATTTCCTTGTAAATATTATTGTAAACATTTTATTATGAATAAAATGAGCATTTTCTATAATATAATATATCTTCTTATATAGTAAAGACGTAATAGACCATAGAATGATTAGTCATGATGCAGTTGTAAAAGTGTCGCAACTGACATTGAGTTGTATCATGACGCTGTATAAAGACGTAATAGACCACACTTAGATGGCAGTCACGTCACCGATCTATTTAGATCAGGCCTCCGCCTATTCGTTAAGTATGGACAGATCCTCAGGGTGTCCTGTGTATGTCGAGATAGGATACGTCAGTTCTGTGTACAGAGCATAGGTAGTCCATATATGATTAGCAATCAGATAAAAACCATGGGGCCGTGGTACACTTTAGAAGTCAGTTCTAAGTGTTCTTTTAGAGATTGCTAATAGAGACGTCGACGTGATTGTCCCTATAGAGATTTGACGTTTACATCTATATCTCTGGGATATATTCGGATACCTGTGACGAAAGAATTATACATATGCCATGACCTCGACCTGTATGATTCAGCGAGTTTGTCTGTGGTCGTCATAATTTACGGGTGGGTAAATTATGGACACGAAATTGGATTTCTTGACGGATATGCTTGAATCTAGAGAGTCTCACTAGTGAAATATACTCGTAGAGCACTATGGCAACTTTTATTAATAATACTGAATATTTATAAGTCGTTTAAAGGTTAAATGAAAAATACATGCGAATGGACCTAATAGTCATTTCCTAATTATTGTGTATTTGTATTTAATGATAGATTTTATTAAATACACATTAGTTAAATGTCAAATTCTGATATTTGACATATATCATAAATAGTATTTTGATATTTAACGTAAATATAATACATATATTTAAATTATTTATATTTAAATAATTATTTAATTATTTAATTATTAAATAATTAAATTAATTAAAAATATAAATATCTTTAATTTTCTTATTTATTGGAAATGCATTGAGTTGCTTTTGTTGACTTATTGAAATTCATTAAGGGTGTAATGATTCAAAATGCAAGTTGATAAAGCAAATTAATGAAACAAAAATTAAAATATCTAGATATTTTCTATATACCAAATTCGGCCAAGGGCATTTTGGTGGAGGTATATATTGTTTTGTTTCATTTCATTAGGTAAAGTGTTCATAAATTACAAAACAAAACATAAAAGAGTTGAGAGAAAAGGTTTGAAGGCAAAGAAGAAAAACTTGGAAATCTTTGAGTTTTGTAAGTTTTTCTTTAAATCTTCCAACATTGAAAATATTTCTAACATGCTTAGCTACAACATGTGTTGCTAGGATATTGTCATTATAGTTTGTGTTTTAATTTGTTGTGAACTTGTTTGAAAGATGTATGCATGTATGGTTTATAAGTGAGCTTGAAATGGTTTCAATGGCTTACTTTTGATTATTTGATAATCATGTTTCCATTCTAGAGTTGCTAAGCCACTCATTGATGACGTAAAATTTTTCTTGAGTTGTTTCATGATATTGATACTTGTTTTGTGTAGTTTAGATTGAATTAAAATGATGGATTTAATTGATTTGGTAAGATTTGTCAATTTGAAGAAATTGTAAAATTAGGGTTCTTAACCCTTTTCAAATTTAGGGCTTTTCATGTATGTGATGTATTATGGTGTGCATATGATGCATATTAATTTTTGAGTTGATTGGATTTGATCTTGACATGTTTTGAACATAAAATGACCAAATTGCAAAAAATTGAAAAAATCTGGGGTGGTTTCGGCAATTTGACAAAAATTGGGAATTTTGTTGCAATTTGATTTTGATGTGTTGGACATGTTGGAAATCATTTTAGAAATGATTTAGAATCATCCAAAATTATATTTGACAATTTTAGGACTAAAATGATCAATTTGCAAAGTATTGGGGCAATTCGGTTATTACCAAGAAATTTGGTTTCTTGTGTAATTTTTCAGAATTTGATAATTGGGTAATTAAATAAATAAGTTTATTTAATTGATCCAAGAAAAATTTTGAAATCAAAAAATTTTGATTTTCCGCGATTCCGCTGCGTTACCGGATTTTCGCCATAAAATCCCCACAAAATGGTATCAGAGCGAGTATGATTATGGACGCCCTAATATGATTATGCCTTTTAAATTCAATGTTTAATTTAATCTTTACTTAATGCATGCATGTGTTTATTTAATTTGATTAAATAAAGTAAAAAACATATTTTATGAAAATCCATAATTAATAAGGTTTATATTAATTATGTATTTGATGCATATTACATGGTCCGTCTTGTCAATACGGTTTATGGATATTTTTATGTGACTACATCCGAGATCGTGCCAAAGTTGTGAGGGTGTAGCCGATAGAAATTTATTTATGTCGGATGTATATCAGATACTAGATAAATTCAAGCGAAAGTGGAATCCTGAACGTGCCAAAGCTGTCAGGGTTACGCAAGTAGCTTGAGTTTATCATTGACGAGTTTAACCTTGGTAAGTCTCCTTGTGAACGTGCCAAAGCTGTCACAATGAGAAACGACCAGGACCAGAAACCCATGAGTCACTATTGAGTGAATGACAATGAGTTGTCTACCTGATGAATATACGTAGGCGAGAACGTAGCAAAGCTGTGAGCTGAAATATATTCATGGGATCCACCTTTCACCATTTATTTTTAATTTAATTATTAAATCTTTGTATTCTATTTGGGGATTACAGTATTGCATGATTTAGTGGGAGAGGTATTTTTAGATTAAAAATCCATGACCTAGTTAATGCTTTTGATATTATATGAAACTACTTTATTTCTGCTAACCGTTTTTCGTAATCTATATGATAGATTAGCGATGACGGCACAATCGACTAATCCGTTTGCGCATATGTTGGATACGAACAAACTTAAAGGCGTTGAGAACTTCGCCAATTGGGATTTGGATTTAACGATTGTCCTTGATTTCGAGAAGTTGGGATATGTACTTGAGGTTCCGATGCCCCTTGCTGTGTCTGAGGACGCAACAGCGGAGGAACACCAAGTTTTCCAAGCTTGGAAAGATGATGATTTAAAAGTTAAATCATACATCTTAAGTTCACTGGCACCGGGACTCAAGAAACAATACTATTGCATGACAGATGCGTATAGTATGATGATGTGATTAAGAGAATCGTTCATGAACCAAGAACAAATTATTGTTCATAAAGTTGCGATGGAACTGTTCCATGCACGACTGGACGAGGGGCAAGCTGTGAGCTCGCATGTTCTTCACATGATCGATTTGATCGATTAACTAAGGTAACATAATCTCCCTATGAATGTCATTCTCGGTAGGAGTGTCATTCTTGGTTCTCTCCCAGCTTCATATCGCCAATTCGTGATGTATTTCAACATGAATGTGATTATCTGTTCCTACCATGAATTGCATAGGATGCTGATCACGGTGGAAGAGGACCTAAGGAAGGGAGTACCGACTCGCCCTCCGAAATCTACTTCACTTTCTGCTTCTTCCCAGACCCGGTCAAAGGGAAAGAAGACGAAAGTGAAGAAGAAGAAGGGTTTCGATTCTCAACCGTAGGGAAAGATAGCAAAGCCCAAGAGGGCTTCTGACGACAAATGCCATCACTGCAGCAAATTCGGGCACTGGAAAAGGAACTGTCCTGACTACATTGCCTAGATAAGGAATGAGAGAGGCATCTACATTAGGTACATTTATTTTTCCAGTTATTGATATCTCACTGGCTTGTGAAGCTTTTACATCCAGCTGGATTTTAGATTTTGCTTGTCCTGTTCACATTTGTAATTCGTTGAAGGTGTTGAAGGAAAGTAAGAAACTGAAGCCTGGAGAGATGCAGTTGCGCTTTGGAGTGGAGACTCTCTAGATGCAGTTGCAGTGGGAGTATGCGAGATCCATTTGCCGAATGGGAACCTTTTGTTGTATGATTGCTATGTTGTACCAGGATGTGTAGCTAATATTATATCTCTTTTTGTATTAGATACAGAAAGTTATCGTATTAATATTAAGAACTATTCTTTGTATTTATATAATAAACGTAATATTCATCCTTTATTGTCCAAATGAGCATGGTCATTACACATTGCATACTTCTAGAGATATTTTGAATACTGGGATTAATAACGTAGTTTACTTGTTGTTAATAATACTGAACTATGGCACATGAGGCTAGGTCATATAGGCGTTAAATGCCTTACCCAATTGGTTAGGAATGGTTTGATACCAGATCTCACCATTGAACCTTATCCAACTTGTGAATCGTGCATTCAGGGTAAGATGACCAATGCCCAATTTTCAGGTGTTGGACACCGCGCCACTAACTTACTGGAACTCGTACATTATGATGTATGTGGTCCACTAAGTCAGACTGCTCACAGTTGTTATTTGTACTTCGTTACCTTTACCGATGATCTGTCATGGTACGGTTATGTCTCTTTGATGCGACATAAATCGGAAACCTTTGAAAAGTTCAAAGAGTTCCGAAATGAAGTAGAAAAACAAACTGGTCAATATATTAAATGTCTTCGATCTGATCGAGGCGGTGAATATATGAGTAGTGAGTTCATGGATTATATGAAGGAGAATGGGATTCTTACACAATATACTCCTCCAGGTACTCCACAGCATAATGGAGTGTTTCAGATGAGAAATCAGACTTTATTGGATATGGTCCGATCAATGTTGAGTTTTACAGATTTGCCTTATTACTTATGGGGCTACTCTCTTTTAACAGATGCACATCTTTTGAATGTGATTCCTTCAAAATCTGTTCCTACGACTCCATATGCGATATGGACTGGTAGGAGACCAAATCTTAATTATATTAAGGTTTGGGGTTGTCCTGCCTATGTCAGGATGACTCAGCAAGATAAGCTTTCGCCTCGAGGAAAAAGTTTAGGTTTGTTGGATATCCTTCGAATATGAAGGGATATCTGTTCTATGATACTGAGCATCGAAATGTGTTCGTAGCTCACTTCGCAAAATTTCTAGAAGTAGAATTTTTGTCAGAAGGTGGTAATCATAGACAGGTTAAATTTGATGAAGCCCAACCTGAAAACAACGAACCAATGGAGGAACCTTAAGTTCAAGTAGATGATGAACCTTCAACACATACACTCCGTAGGTCACAAAAGGTATCTAGACCTCCTAAACGCTTGTATTTGATATAAGGAAAGAGTCTCGATGTTCTCTTAGTTGAAGAGACCGATCCTTTTACCTATAGAGAATCGATAATGGACATCGACTCCGTGAAATGGAAAAATGCCATGAAATCCGAGTTAGACTCAATACATGAGAATCAAGTTTGGGACTTGGTTCCACTTCCCGAAGGAATTGTTCTTATCGGTTGTAAATGGGTTTACAAGAGGAAGCGCGGGCCTGATGGAAAGGTTCAAACCTTGGTAGCAAAAAGTTACATGCAGTGACCTGGTGTTGACTACGATGAAATGTTTTTGCCAGTAGCAATGCTTAATTCTATTAGGATTTTGCTTTCTATAGCTGCGTATCATGACTACGAGATTTGGCAAATGGATTTCAAAACGGCTTTTCTAAATGGATTTATTGATGAAGAAATCTATACGGAACAGCCGGAAGGTTTTGATTCTAGTGAAAACTCGGGTATGGTATGTAAGCTTAAGAAGTCCATTTATGGACTTAAACAAGTTTCACAAAGTTGGAATCTTCGATTCGACGAGATTATTAGATCGTCTGGTTTTCTCAAGAATTCGGAAGAATCCTGTGTGTATCAGAAGGCCAGTGGGAGCATGGTTGTATTTTTAGTCCTATATGTTGACGACATCCTAATCATTGGGAATGATATAGGGATGTTGCAAGCGTCAAAGCTTACCTCTGTAAGAATTTCTCCATGAGGGACCTGGGAGTAGTTTCCTATGTTTTAGGCATAAAACTCTATAGAGATAGAGAAAAGAATCTGATTGGGTTATCCCAATTAACGTACATAGATAAGATCTTGAAACGGTACAATTTTGGTAACTGTAAGACAGTAAATATACCGTTCAGACATGGGATTCATCTTTCAAAAAAGATGTGTCCACAAAGAGAAGATGAGAAGGTTAGAATGTCTAACCAACCTCATGCTTCGTGTTTGGGTAGCATAATGTATGTCATATTATATACTAGGCCTGAAGCGTAACCAGTAGATATCAGTCCAATCCAGGAAATGACCATTGGATGGCCATTAAACATATCCTGAAGTATCTTAAAGGTACTAAGGATAAGTTGATTATTTATGAAGGAATTGAACTGTAAGTTAACGGGTATACGGATTCTGACTTCCAATCGGATCCCGATGATAGAAAGTCTACATCTGGATTCGTTTTTACCCTTAACGAAGGTGCAGTTTGCTGGAAGAGTTCCAAATAGGGGTCAACAGCAGATTCCACCACAGAGGCGGAATACATTGCAGCTTCTAAAACTGCAAAGGAAGCTGTATGGATTAGGAACTTTATCACAAAATTGGGAGTTGTCCCAAGTATCGAGAATGTGATTCCATTATACTGTGAAACACTGGAGCCATTACGCAAGCAAAGGAACCGATGGCGCATCAGAAGTCGAATCATGTGGAACACAAGTACCCACATCAGCGATTCCATTATACTGTGATTAAAATGTGTTGGACATGTTTTGATGTATGAGCATAATTAATTAGGCTAATTGGTGTTTTGGATATGTTAATTTGGTTAATTAATTATGGCCTTACACTTTGAGTAATTAAATTGTGAAATTGGAATTTTGGAATTTAATTATGTTGGGCTTATTTTGGAATTGGGCCTTAAAAGTTGTAATTGGGCTTAAATGGGCTTGGTTGTACCAAGTTAGGTTTAGGCAAAATTGGTTGGATCCAATTGGGCCCAAAACCATTTCCATAAGTCCAATTATGACTTAATGGACCTTTAACTTTAATTGGGCCTAATGGGCCTAAATTAGTTTCTTGGCAAATAAGGGTGATTCCTTAATGGGCTTTGGTATTTGGGTTTGATCCATATTGACCAAAAGTCCATGCCTTAGAAATTAATTAAAAGCCCATTGGACTTTAATTAAATTAACATTGAATGTTAATCGGGCTTTGAGACCCGTAACGGTTAGATTTAGAATCTAAGTCGTAAAGGTTCGTTAATAAAGTGTAATATTTAATTTGTAATTAAATAAAGAATTAGTATTAAATATAAATTAAATTGGATTTAATGTTGTAGTTTAATTTAATTAAGAATTCGTACTTTGAGTACTTATTCGCAAAACGAGTTTGACTCAAGCAAAATCAAATCGTTGTTTGAACATTAGATGGTCATTAATATTCAGATTAATTAATTGGATTAGATTGATTGATAACATGCTTGTGTGAATACATTGTTGCGATGCATGAATAATGTATATCGGATGGATATTAGATGGGTGGGGAAATTTTGGAAATTGTTGTAATAAATTTAGAATTTATTAATTGGACCTGCGTGTCCAGCCTATTACCTTCTTACTCTTTGTATTTCTCTTCTCACCTATTCCCCTCAATGTAAATGAGGTTTCTTTAGAAGTCGGGTAGAAGTAATACTTGTGCTAGCAGGAGAGAGGAAATGGAGAGATTTGTTCTAGGAACAATGTTTAGTATCCATCCGCATATCATTATTATTTATTTATATACGCCTTATTATGTGTTTAGAATGCATGTTTAAGGGTGTATGATGATGAGACCTTAACAAAGATAATTAATTGGTTGCCAATGACACGCGAAAAACCCTCACAAAATATTAAGCGTTTTTTCCTTCCATTGAGTGATTCTTACTCAAGATCCAAGACTGGCATTGGTTTGTTGGCCAAAGTCAAGACCTTTGTCCGTCGAGGATGTGTTTGAATCACAAGAGCTTTGTTCCATATTGGTGTCTTGTCCAAGTTGTGATTTGTTGGCCAAAGTCAAGATCACTTCTTGTCCATCGACATTGATTACGAAGCTTTCCATGTCAATGGGTTCCGCTTAACTGGATCACTAAGTTTGTTGTGCCAAAGCCAAGGCTTAGTTGATTCAGAGGAAAAAGGTTAGGCAATATATTGGATATATTGGCATATATAAGATATATGTTTCAGACTTGGATGTCCACCTACTGGATCTAGGAATTGGATGGGATCCAATTGATCTTAGAGATCTACCTAGTTAATTATCATACAATTGTTGGCCAAAGTCAAGATTGTGTGTTATTTAACGGGATCCTAGCCCACTAGGAAACAAGGTTTCCCGAGTACTCACAGAGGGTTAGAGGCTCGCCGAAAAATAGTGGGAGGTAGTATTAAATTTGCAATATTCGTTTAGTAACTTGCCATACGCGCTCATTTCATTTTTCGTCAATAAATTAATATATTAATTGGACTAATATTAATTGTTATTTTAATTAAAACAGTTGGACTGTATTCAAACTATTTCATTTATAGTTGATTATATAATTGGATTATAGTAATCAATATATTTGAATTAACAAATTAAATATTTAGTTGATTATATAGTTGGACTATAGTAATTTATAATATGAATAGTACCTAAAATCGTTGATTAAATAGTTGGACTATTAGAATCAAGATAATTGAAAGATTAGTGTTTAAAACATAATCCTGGGTGAAAATGTATTTAAACGACTTTAATTTTCAAATTGGGAATAAAGATCAGGATAGTCCTGAAAACTAAGAAGTTACTTTATTTTTATTGATAAATAACTCTTGGGCCTAAGCCTAGAGTTAAGCAAATAGTAGAACATGATATTTGGAATATTCATGTGATGATAACTTTAGTGCTTAATCCATAAGCTTGCCAAATAGACCTTAATTTCTTAATCAGAACTAAGGATTAGATCTTTATAGTATGATATTGAAATTGAAGGATCTTCATAGATCTATCTTTAGATCTTAGAAGTACTAAGTTGCAATAGTAAACTCTTGGAGAGTTAATGGCTATGCTCAATGAGACAAAGCTATAGTTTGCAATAGGGCAAGTAGCGCAAGGTGCATCTTATTTCGACATTCTAGAAGGCCAAGTCTTGGCCAAAGGCTTCTGGGGTGTGGAAAAGGGGCAAAGGCAAAATCATTATAATCTTCTGGGAAGACAAAGGACATATCCCAAAATGTCTGCCTAAATTGTGGCAAACGGGACACGGAAGCGTGACTGCCGTATGAACAAGGCAGACATGAAGGAATTGAAGACGGGCAAGGCTCTGACTTCAATATGTTTGTCATAAACATGTTCAGACTAGTATTAAAATTGGATTTTAGATACTAAGTGTGGTACATAAATATGTACTGGTGTGCAGAATCTGCTGACAAGCAGGATACTGACTTCAGTTGAGATTAATCTGCGATTGGAAACGGGACGAAAGTCGCTATTTTAACTGTAGATACCTAAGTTTAGGAACTACCATTCGGGTGTGTACTTAAATTAGGAAACTGTTAAAATGTAACTAGTTTTACTAGATAACATTATCTCTATATCAGGGTTTAAACCCGTTGCGGGTATACCTTTATATTCTAGAACACTAAAGTGTTTTATTTTATAAGATGATATTGAGATAAACACATTAGATGTGAATAACAGTATTTATATTTTGAATATAAATAAATCTCAAACGTATAACATGACAAACAAATAGCTCAAACTGATTTAATCAGTTGAGACTTATAGTGGCATTGTTGTTGAGACACAATTAACAAGACTCGTATATCCACACTTCGAAGAGTGGGTACTAGGAAAATTTGATTCTATTCAAATAAAGTCTACGAATCTAGTTTATTAGGCAAAGTGCCTAAACACATTTTACTTGGTAAAAGTATAAAGTGCCACCGATCTGTTAGCCCTTGTTCATAGTGACGTAAGTGGGCCCATATCTAGCTAGGCTAGAGGTGGATATGAATGTTTCGTGACCTTTACGGATGTGGCATCGCGTTATGGTTATGTGTTTCGTTTGAAACACAAATCGGAAACTTTTAGAGTTTCGACACGAAATAGACAAACAGATCGGCTAAAGTATTAAACCGTCACGGTTAGACCATGATGAAAATACTTAAGCAATAAGTTTCTCATATACTTGAAAGAGTATAGTATTCTTTCAATGAGGACTCCTCCCGGAACACGTCAGTTTGACGGTGTGTCCGAACGGAGAAACCGAATTTTGTTGGACATGATAAGGTTAATCATGAGTCGCTCTGAGCTACCATTTCCTTCAACGGATACGCATAAACAGTGCAGAACTTATTTTGAATAAGGTTCCATAAAAATCTGTTTGACAGACTTCATATTAGATATGAACAGGAAAGAAACCGGGTTTCTCATTCCTGAAGATTTGGGTATGCTAGGCATATGTTTGGATGATACCAAACTAGAACCCAAATCGGATAAGTGCCTAAATAATGGTTATCCTAGGGAAACCAAAGTATAGTACTTATACAACTCACAAGAGAACAATGTAATTGTTGCTCGCCATGCGGTTTTCCTAAGAGGAATACCTATATGCAGTGGTAAGTGGGAGGAAAGTAAAACTCGATGAAAATCGGAGTAATACTATTCCAGGCACCGATTCTTAATGGAACATAATAGTTCATCAAGGATGAAACTATACCAATAATCTTCGAATACACAAGAACCGGTAAGTCGGAGAGAGTCAGAAAACAACCTGGGGTATGGGTTTCTGATCTCACCTCATAAAGATGTCAATCTTATTGAGGAATACAAACTGACTACGTATGAGGAAGTGATACAAGGTATCGACTCCCTATTATGGCAAAGTGTCATGATGTCCGAAATGGATTCCATGTATAACAACTAAGTTTGGATACTAGTTGTACCGGAAGGCATTGTGCCTATTGGTACTATATAAGTCTTCAAGGAAGACATACATGGAAGGCAACATACCAACGTACTAAGCTAGGCTTGTAGCGAAAAGGTATCGTTATCAACATTGTGTCGATTACGACGAAACCTTTTACCTGTTGCCATGGTTAAATCCATTTGGATAATGCTTGCTGATGCTGCATTTTCATTTATGAAATATGGCAGCTGAAAGTCAACATCAGGAACCGTTTTGTCGTAACCAAAACAAGCAAAAGGTTTGCAGGTTATTCGATCCATGGATGGATTGAAGCAAGCATGAGTTCTTGGAATATATCGTTTTGATGTAATCATAATGGTATATGATTTAATTCAAAACGAAAATGATTCTTGTGTATATAAGGAGGTTAGTGGGAGCGCACTGACAATGAATGTCCTAAATAAATGATGACATATCATTTCTTGGAAATGATATTCCCATAATACAATCGGTGAAAGCTTGGCTTTCATAAAATTCTCCGTAGAATTCTTGGGAGAAACAACCTTTATTCTAGGAATAAAGATCTACTGGGATAGATTTAAAGTTGTAATAATCTCTGGAGAATCGTACATTGAAATAAATGTACGCGACCTGGTGTCTCATACGCTTTGAGCATATGGAGTCACAATCAGGCCAATCCAAGTGATAGTCATTGGATTGATGTTAAGAACATCCTTAGTATCTTAGAGAACTAAGGATGCTTTCTTATACTATGGAGAAGGAGAACTTGAAGTGACTGGGTTCACTATTGCAAGTTTCCTAACCGATAAAAATGACTATAAGTCGTAATACGGTACTATAAAGTTTGAATAACGGAACAGTGAGCTGGAAATCTTCCAGCAGATACTGTTACCGAATAAAACAACAAAAGGGTATATTGCTGCAGCTGAGGCAGCAATAGAAGCCTTTTGGATTGATAATAATCCTAATTAGATTAGGAGTAGTTCTGTTAGCAGCTGAGCTAGGCTACAGCGCAGGCTAAAGAATTAATGGTCTCATCAACGATCCAGATATATACTTCAGATATTCATCTGATTCGTTCGGATCATACATCGTGGCGATGTGATGATCGAATAAATCGCATCAGATGATAATCATGCAAATCCGCTGACGAAAGTCTTTCCTCAGCAGAAGTTTGAGCGAACCGTACATAGTTCGGGTGTATGACACTTGAGTGACTGGCTATAGGCCAAGTGGGAGATTGTGGACAATTATGACCCATACCGTCACTATTTTATACAGATCATGGTGTTGTTGTACAAATTAACTATGTGACAAAGGAAATTGCTCTTTTATCATTTGTGATTAGATCACCAAGATGTATAAATGATGAAAGGTCCATATGATTAGTTCCTGGATTGAGATGATATGAGACAGTATCAATCCACGAAGGTTTAATCATTAAATATCCCTAGTCAGAGTATTATCGAGATTGGACATCGATAATGCGTAAAGACTAGTATTACACTTGTGCGCGTTGTGAGGGCATAACGACATAGTTCTCATATATTTGGGTATAGGATACTCATGCAAGTGTAGTAGGAGGTTGTGTTTTTACCGATGGTACGGAAAACAGCTTCGCTCTGGATAGACCCCTCGGAATTCCATTGGTAGTATGACTATGTGTCTATGGAAGTCCGAATCAGGGTAGGTGTATTTGGTCTTAACCTGAGACTTGCACCGCTAATACTTGCGACAATCAATGTACTTTGGTTTTGGTCGTCCAGGGCTTTAACAGGTTCTGTGTACGCCTCTTTTGGGTATATTGAGAATCTTAGTGTATTGGGTGTGATGTCAAGATGGAAGTATCACTCCAGTCATAGTGGAGATGATGATCACGTAGGATACGATACTGGTTCTCTTATGTACTGCAGTCTATCAGGAAATAATGACTAGGTCATGATTATCCGATTATAGAGACTAGTTTACCAGAGATCCGATATGTGCTTCGTACGGGGCAGACACAATTCCAGCCAGCCAGGCCTTGCACGTGACATCTGATACTGGATCGAAATACGCAATACTACGTATACTACGCTTGATATAGATCACATATTCCTGTAAGGATATTTATGGAGAATTGGGTAGGCATGGCGCTTTGCTAGAAGCCAACGTTGTCTTGTAAATCGGTATAAACGTAGTACTAGGTACTTACGTGTTCGGATAGTCTGACGACCGAATTTATTGCCAACATATCCGGGGATCTCATGGGTCGCTTCCCGAAGATTCACCGATGACGTATGACTCGCACTTTATTAATCTGGGATTAATTAGATGAGAGAGAAAAATTAATATGGGATTAATTACAGAGATATTTTATCTGGGATAAAATATTAATTAAAGAGAGAATACGATTAATTTGGAATTAATCGATAAATTAATATATTCGATATATTAAACGAAATTGGATTTCGACGCGGAATTGAAATTGGATTTTAATTCGGGCAAACGAGTTAATTTAGAATTAATTCGTAAGCAACATGAATAGTAATTTTGCTAAGCATAATTATTTAATTACGTCGCAACGGAAAATTCGTTAATTTGGAATTAGCGAACCCGAGCCAGGAAGTGTTTGCGGGCGCACTCGCATTGCGAATTTAAGTACTACGCCCACAAGTCACATCAAGCGTCAAATCATTAGTCACTTTGATTGATGTGATGTCTAATCACTTTGAGTGATGTGACAACTAGTGTCACTTTTGAGTGATTGATGGTGGTGGTTGAATGGCTTTAATGCTTGTACTTTTGGAAAGTAAAAAGTGGTATTAGTTTTTTTTGAAATCATATACACACCACACTTAACACTTTTCTCTCTCTCTCTCTCCTCCTCTCTCCTCCTCTCCTCTCCCTCCTATTCCCTCTCGGCCTTGGGCCATTTTCTCCTTCATTTTCACTGTCAAATGCCGAGAATGGCAAGGAGAAGCTAGGTGATTTTTGTGGCAAAAATTACCAAGTGCTAGCACACATTCAGAGTCTTGCGAAGGTGATAGGGAAACGCACTTGTGAGCTTGGAATCACCATTCGAAAGCTTGGAGCTTGGACCGAATTTGGAGGAGCAATAACCAGTGAATGTCGTGGGTTCAAGGAGCTTCAAAGGGCATAAAAAGTTTTATTCTTCGTCGCATCGCTCAACCGATCATTGTGAGTATTCCGCAACTTCCTTTGATGTATTCACATATTGTTTCATATCTTAAATTGATCCTAGGGACCTTAGAGAAACCCAATAATGATGCAGTTGCAAAAACGTCACAACTGACATTGAGTTGTATCATGATGCTGTCATTCTAATTGTTCCTGGTCAAGGTTTACAATACTTGGTCAGTAAAGTAAACCTGTTGAGACCGGTACATGTCGTATACTGGAATATAGGATTTCAATGGTTTCTCAATGAACCATGAGTCTGGAGAGACTCGTATAGACATGTAGGTGTTTATAGTGGATAAACATTGAACGACTCACCGAAGATTCTTAATGGATGGTACACCAACGTCAATAAGAACCTTCTCAGGTTGAGTAGCATAGTGGTCCTTCGACTTGAGATACCATTTTGGATATATGAGACATCCTCCACACTTAAGATGGCAGTCACGTCACTGATCTATTTAGATCAGACATCCGCCTATTCGTTGGGTATGGACAGATCCTCAGGGTGTCATGTGTGTATCGAGATAGGATCCGTCAGTTCTGTGTACAGAGCATAGGTAGTCCATATATGATTAGCAATCAGATAAAAATTATGGGCCCGTGGTACACTTTAGAAGTCAGTTCTAATTGTTCTTTTAGAGATTGCTAATAGAGAAGTCGACGGGATTATCCCTATAAAGATTTGACGTTTACATCTATATCTCTAGGATATATCTGGATACCTGTGACGAAGGAATTATACATATATCATGACCTCGACCGATATGATTCAGCGAGTTTATCTGTGGTCATCATAATTTACGGGTGGGTAAATTATGGACACGAAATTAGATTTCGTGACGGATATGCCTGAATCTAGAGAGTCTCACTAGTGAAATATACTCGTAGAGCACTAGGGTAACTTTTATGAATAATACTGATTATTTATAAGTCGTTAAAGGTTAAACGAAAAATACATGCGAATGGACCTAATAGTTATTTCCTAATTATTGTGTATTTGTATTTAATGATAGATTTTGTTAAATACACATTAATTAAATGTCAAATTATGATATTTGACATATATCATAAATAGTATTTGGATATTTAAAGTAAATATAATACATATATTTAAAATATTTATATTTAATAATTATTTAATTATTTAATTGTTAAATAATTAAATTAATTAAAAATATAAATATCTTTAGTTTTGATATTTATTGGAAATGCCTTGAGTTGCTTTTGTTGACTTATTGAAATTCATTAAAGGTGTAATGATTCAAGATGCAAGTTGATAAAGCAAATTAATGAAACAAAAATTAAAATATCTAGATATTTTCTTTATACCAAATTCGGCCAAGGGCATTTTGGTGGAGGTATATATTGTTTTGTTTCATTTCATTAGGTAAAGTGTTCATAAGTAATAAAACAAAACACAAAAGAGTTGAGAGAAAAAGTTTGAAGGCAAAGAAGAAAAACTTGGAAATCTTTGAGTTTTGTAAGTTTTTCTTTAAATCTTCCAACATAGAAAATATTTCTAACATGCTTAGCTACAACATGTGTTGCTAGGATGTTGTCTCTACACTTATAGTTTGTGTTTTAATTGTGTGTGAACTTGTTTGAAAGATGTATGCATGTATGGTTTATAATTGAGCTTGAAATGGTTTCAATGGCTTACTTTTGATTATTTGATAATCATGTTGCCATTCTAGAGTTGCTAAGACACTCATTGATGACGTAGAATTTTTCTTGAGTTTTTTAATGATGGTGAGACTTGTTTGGTGTAGTTTAGATTGAATTAAAATGATGGATTTAATTGATTTGGTAAGATTTGTCAATTTGAAGAAATTGTAAAATTATGGTTTTTAACCCTTTCCAAATTTAGGGATTTTCATATATGTGATGTATTATGGTGTGCATATGATGCATATTAATTTTTGAGTTGATTGGATTTGATCTTGGCATGTTTTGAACATAAAAGGACCAAATTGCAAAAAATTGAAAAATCTGAGGTGGTTTCGACAATTAGACAAAAATTGGGGATTTGGTTGAAATCTGATTTTTATGTGTTGGACATGTTGGAAATCATTTTAGAAATGATTTAGAATCATCCAAAATTGTATTTGACAATTTTAGGACTAAAATGATCAATTTGCAAAGTATTGGGGTAATTACCAAGAAATTTGTTTCTTGTGTAATTTTTCAGAATTTGATAATTGAGTAATTAAATAAATAAGTTTATTTAATTGATCCAAGAAAATTTTGATTTTCCGCGATTCTGTTGGGTTACCGGATTTTCGCCATAACCCCCCCCCCCCCACACCTCTATATTGAGGTTGGATCATAGGACAAGGAACAAAAGTGGGGATCACATGAATACAGTCAACATATTTCTTACCTAAGTCACGTTTAGGAGTTAGTTGAGCTGGGAAAAAAATTTAGACGAAAAAGGTACATTACAGCTTGACTCAACGAATCGTAAACCTTCATTCTCACAGTGAGGCATACCAATTCCTAACATGTGGTCTAGCTTCTTAGTCTCAATCAAAAATGTAGATATCTGAGTCCTAGCATCTTCAAGTTCCTTTTCAAAACACTTGACTCTATCTACTAACTCATTATTCCTCTCATCGAGGTCATCAATAACAGTAAGGCTCATGTCAATCTTGGATTGAACTTCATTCTTTTCTAGTTCCATTTCTCTCAGCCTTTTATTGACCTCAATATTTTTCTTTTTGATAACTAAGCTCTCATTAAACAATTCAGTATACGCTACCTGAAAATCATCATCATCTACAGAATCATCATGAGAGAATTCTGAACCAGCATCTACATCAGTAATGTCATCATCTCTCTCATCGGTCACACTAGCAATAAAAGCCATAAAATTGCTCTTACCTTTAGGAGACTCATCAGAAGTATAGCCACCTTCTGAATCACTAAGAGATGCTTCTATAATTTTCTTGCCCTTAAATGTTATGTGTGTGGGACATTTAGCTCTTTTATGCCCAAACCTTTCATATTCATGGCATTGGATAACACGAGGTTTGCTATCTTTATCCTCTCTAAACTCTCTCTTACGATGGCTACTCTCTAGGTTTCTCATCTCTACTCCTATCAGTACCACGACCACTCTTCTTCAACTTAAGAAATTTCTTGAACATTTTCACGAAAATGGCCGTATCGGCGTCTGTAAGCACGCCATCCTCACCATCACCGAATGAATCATGGATAAATTCCTTCATAGTTTTCATAGCTATATTCTTGGGCTTTCTATAACCAGAAAGTTTGCTCTCATAGAATTGAAGGTTTACCACGAGGTCCTCTAATTTTAGGTTATCTAAGTCTTTGTTTTCCTCAATAGCAGCAATCTTAGGTAAAAACCTTTCAAACAGAGATCTAAGGATTTTTATAACTATCCTATTTATATGAAAAGTCTTACCTATGTTAAAGCTGGAATTAACAATATCGTTATTCTCAGCATAAAATTGGTCAAAAGTTTCATCATCTTTCATCCTAGCTGATTCAAACCTTGTAACAAGTTCTTGGAGTCTATTATTTCTAACGGACAAAGTGCCATTATGTACAGTCTGAAGGATGTCACGTGCATCCTTTGCTATCCCACACATAGATATTATCCTAAACTAAGCATAGCAAACAACAGCATGAATGGATTTAATGGCTTTGTTGTTCCTATTGCTAGCATCAAACTCCTCCTTAGTCCAAGTCAGTTTATATTTAGAGGAATAGAGCCCCATCAACCATAACCATTGGAGGTTTCCACTCATACTCAATTGACATCCACACCCTCTCATCTAGGGACTTAAGGAACGCTCTCATGCAAACCTTCCAATACAGGTACTCATCCTCATCAAAGAACATGTGATAATTTAAGGGTAAACTTTTATCCATAGTTTAACGGGTCAATGATCGAGGTCAGGCTCTGATAACAATTGAAAAATTCTATTTTCTCTTAAGGTTCTGAGCCTATGTAGAATAATACTCTATGTAAGACAAGTCAAAGGTAGAGTAACTATGGTTGAATCAACAAACACCTTTAATTCTAAGTAGATGTAAAATAAAACAAATATCAAGGTAATAAATATAATCATAAGAAATTTTATTGACGGAGTGGAAAACTCGTACGAGTAAAAAACCACTCCGAGTATAGGTACCACCTCAATCTACTATAATAGAGAAAACTTACAGCGATGGTATAAGACCTATGGTGACAAATTCACTGACTCGAATACCTCTAGATTGTAATAACTTGAATAACTCCTCGAGCCCGCACCAAGCAGCCTTCTTCAAAAACTCTAAATTCTATGAGTGGATCAACCTTACGAACGTGTAATGCCAGAACGCTGACTACCAATCTTCCTCCTTTAGAAATCTGAAGGTTTAGGAAATTGGGTTAAGGTTGTGTTTTTATGCTGATGGTTACCAAAGAACAATCATATAAAAGGAAAGAAGACAATGAAATCAATGAATTCTTCTAGGTTGATTGTCAAGAAGAAAGAAACAAAGTATATAGTGGCTCTTATAATAGTGTTTCTTCACCTAGGTAAAATGACTAAGTGTTTGTTTAAATAGGTAAAGTAAATGTAGGGTTTTCCTTATATAAAACTGGCTTAAAACATGTCCAAAATAACCTATTTACGCATGGAAGTTCGAACGCCCCTCAAACACACCTCAAAAGTAAAGTTTATGTCTCTGGGCATTAGAACGCTCAGACGAACACAATGTGAACGCACATCACGGATTCATTTTTCATGTGCAAATTAAAACGCTTATAACTTTATCGTCCAATGGCCAAATCATGTGTTCTTTATATGTACACGATATTCTTCGAGTCTATTTTCCAATGACATTGACCTCATGTAAATCAGAGCTCTAAATATTCTGGAATATCCAAATGAGTGAACATCACTCTGATATCTCCATCTGATGTTGTCCAATTCCTAAGAGATCTTTAAGACTCATTACAACTCAATTGAACTTATTTTGTTACGGAAGTTACCAACACACATGAAACTAACAAATAGGATTTTATAATTTCTTAAATGTTTATCTTTTTATAGGGTTCATCTCTAGCTTCCTTAAGTCGTCAAATTACCTTTTTAACGCAAAGACTGCACATTTGTGATGTGAACCCCTAGTTACTCAATAATTTCACCAACTTAAGTTGCTTTGCATACTCAATATTCGAGTTATCGTTTGACGTAAAAGTATTCGTGGGTTGCACGATACTCCTAGTTACTAAAAAATTCAAATAGTGAGTAAATTTCTTTTTTTTTTTTGGAATTCGCCCATTTCCTTTCTTTTCTTCTATTCTTGTTTTCTTTCATTTTTTCTTTTCTCTTTTCTTTTATTTTTCATCTTCTTTGCATCATCTCATTAACCTAGTGTCATATTAACCTTAATTTTGGAAGGGAATCAAATTAGTGTTATGTGCCTTGACCATCTCTACAAGTTGTGCCCAACTTACTTAAGTCGTCAAATTATCTTTTTCACAAAGACATCACTTTTATGATGCAAGCCTTGGTTATCACTTTTTGAAGGTGTTTGCTTCTGATATTTAACTTCCTAAGCCTCTTCTACTATTTTTCTTATATAGTCTTTGGCCGTAGAGCTTTTTATACTAACACCTCTCATTGCTCGCTTCGGATCTAACCGTTTGAGGTGTCTTCCAGTTGATCATAGCAGTTGTTAGAGTTAGTAGTTGTTCAGTCATTTTGTTCAACTTATCCTCCATTTGGTCTATGCGAGAACTATTATTGGTGGCCATTCTTAACTTTTTTTGATCGACCTCTGACTAACTCAACAGACTGATATGATAGCTTCAACCAAAAATGTTAGTATGATGTGTGTATGCATGTAATGCATAAAATGTATGATGTGTGCGGGATGCTCAATCAGCACATACCCTTCCAACCTTATTTTCCCCCACACTTGGTAAGTCTCATATTTTCCCTAGGTTCTGCTTAGCCTATGCACCAACAGGGGGTACATAAACCCATTCTCTCTTATGCTACAAAGGGTTAACTTTAGCTACTTCGATTTCGTTCCATCGTAAAAAGACAAAGGCATCCCATTTACAAAAATGACTAAGCCTAGTATGGGGATCGTACCATTGTCTAAAATGATGAATTAGATCCTTGGTAATCTTGGTTATTTTGGGACGGGCTTATGAATGTTTAGGAATATCTAAACGATCAAAAATAAGGCGTACACTTACTAGATGAAAGCCAATATGGGTATCGGACTCATGTTTCGGTACTTTTGGATCATAACTAAACATTCTAGGTCTATTGAGGTTTACATACATGGTGACCTGTTGTCATTTCAAAGCATTTGGCCCAATCATCATGAAACGTAAACTTGTCCCAGTTGAAAAGGCCGATCAAGTTTAAATCCCACGGCAAAATGTCCAAACACCTTCAGATGATTAGGGGCCCAAACACAAGCATAAGGGAGTCTTCTATATGATAACAACTATGGTCTTTTTATGTGGGCTTATAAGGGTATGGCTTAGGCTCTTATCGGCGAAGGGGTGCCCACAACTAAGTTTCCCCACTCAATGATTCAATCAACCAAGTGATCACACTTTTTATACCGAATGACATGAAGGGTTGTCCACAACTAAGTCTCCCCACTCAAGGGTTTGATCGACCAAGTGAACTCACATTTATGCTCAAGGGCACGTGGCAATAAGTCATGGTTATCATCACATACCAATCCATCGCATTGAGTGAAAGTGATTTCTCAATATGCAACGCCATTGGGGTTAAAAAGGGTATGCAAAATATGAAGACATGATTCTCCTTAATCTCGCCATAAATACTACAAGGTATTGTTTTCGGGACGATTCTCTATCCCCAGTGGAGTCGCCATCTGTAGGAGTGAAGCGGGGTTTACTGTTATGGCTATGACGTCGGCGACCACCACACCATTGTGCTCCCAGCCAGTATTGAGTACGGATAGCCCCATTATGAACATTAAAAAGTGTACATTTAATAAAAGAGAAACTAATCATTTTATACTTATAATTTCATTAATCCCCTTAATTTAGCACATTTGTGAAATAATAATTAAATTTATGTTTTATATATTTTTATTGTGATTTTTTTCTTATATTGGTGAAATAATACTTTGGATGCATAACTAGAAAAATGGACGTAACATTTAGATTTTGGAGGCAAAAAATTTAAAAGGGCATTCGAACAGTGTACAATTTAGGAAATTCCAACTTTGCGCAATTTTGGTTTATTGGCCATAACTCTTTACTCGAATATTGGATTGAGGCGATTCTAATTCCAAATGAAAGATTACTCAAATATCTACAACTCTGTTGTATACAATATTTCCTAGTTTTGAAGTTTTCAAGGTCGAAATTGATGAAAAATATAAAGTGTCTTATATGTAATCATTAAAGACAAAAACAAGAAGACAAAAACAAAAAACAAAAATTATATAATATGGGAAATGACATCCACTTTTCGGTGGAATGTCATTTCCCATAAATTATGCAATTTACAATTGCAAATTGCATGATGCAAATGTTTGGAGGGTGTTGAGCCCTCTACTATAAATAGATGTGCTTAGCACCTTAGAAAGCAATCCAGGAGTCTATAGTTTTCTCTGAAAATATGTGGAATTCTAGCTCTTGTGTGTTTTAATTTTTTTAAGATTTCTTGTAATTTCTTTTTCTTTCAGTAATAAAATTATGTATGTTTTATTCAAATCATGGTAGCTAATTTCATCCTATTGGTGTAAATGGTAAAGCTTTTAATACAAGAATATAGATTAATCTCACTTATATTAATACCATATGAATTGTAATTTAAAGACTAGTATTTAATTTAAATATGGATTAATTGTTGAAAACATTTGTTACTGCCTATATGGCTGGTTCTATTTATTTACCATAATTGAGTACCTAACTGGACTTCTTATAGACAAATATTATCACCGTCTTTATGGCGGGTTTATATATTTTGGCATAATTAATTCCTGAAATAAATTAACTAGGTAATAATGACAATTCATATATTATAAAAATTGATATTTCTAAATTTTAAATATTAAAAGTGGATCTCCAACCCCAGCATTTTATTTTATTATTGCAGTCCAATTTAAAAATTGTCAATCACTTCAACTAATTCACTCTTTTTATTTTTATTCAAATTATTATTTTATCTTATTAAATCTATTACATGTGGATTGACTCCTAACTTATTGGGTTATTTTATTAATGCGACACTCTTATACTTGGGAGTAAAGAACCACCTTGTGAGTGTGTCACATATGTTTATAACTGAGTTTTTGTGACTTAAGTAAAATATTATTGTGATTGTACTAGATATGATTGATAGTCGGTAATTTGGTTGGGGTAAATAATGTAATTGAATGTAAGCAATATGACCGAGGCATGCATAACGCAACTTTCAGTCACCAATGTGACTGAGGTAAAAATGTATATATAATGAAGGTTAATGTGGAGTACATGAGACGCAATAACTTTAGGGCTAATTTCAACATCACGTAAGTCTGAATTTGAAAGAGATTTGTTGATAAAATTCTAGGTATGTTATGTAAATGTATAATGTTACAAAATGTGATTTGGAGTATGGATAAAAGAGATATGAGCATTTGAAAATAGCTAATTTAAATTTATTACTCTTATAAATATAAATGTAATTTTACCAATGTTTTAATAAAACATATCAACAATTGGTCTTGTTTTAAAGCTTACGATTTGAAGATAAATAATATGTAATATTTTTTTCTTATGAAACACTTTATATTTTGAGAAATATTTACATTTTAAAGTAAAGTGAAAAAAAATATATATTTTTTAAAACATACACCCCATATGCATGTGGGGTGTGTGTTTAATTTTGTTTCCTCGACAATTGTATTTTAGGACAAGGAACTCACGGAAAATTGCAAATAAATAAATAAAACACACACCTCACGAGCCTTTGGTGTGTGTGTTTTAAAAAAAAATAATTTTTTTTTTTTCACTTTATTTTAAAACATAAATATCTTCCAAAATATTAATTGTTTCATCAAAATTTAATTTATTATGTGTAAATCATAAGCTTTAAAATAATGTCCATTGTCGATATATTTCGACGAAAATAAATGGGTATAAAATGATCCTTATATTTATAGAAGAATAATAATTTCAAATTTATCATTTTTAAACACTCATATCTCTTTCATTCGGATTCCAAATCACAATCTGTAAACAAAAAATACCCATTACCGACCCTCGGTCACAAAGAGCACAGTCACATTATGACTATATTGTTGATCTTAAGTCACATTTGTGACATCAATCATATTAGTTACCTTAGTCAAATTGTCGATAATCAATCACATTATTGACCCTCGTTCACAATTGTGACCTCAGTCACATTAATTATCTCAGTTACATTGTCTACCCTCAGTCACATTGAATATAGTCACAATTGTGACCTCAGTCATATTCTTGACCCTCAGTCACATTTTCGGCCCTTGGTCATATAGAGAACAACCAAAATTATAACCTTTATTACATTGCCGACTCATAGTCACATTGAGTACAGTCACAATTGTGAGCACATTCACAATTGTGACTTCAGTCATATTGTCAACCCATAATCACACTGTTGGAATGTAACATTCGGTAATCTCGACTATTGTTACATTTTCAAACGAGTGATACATAATATAAATTATGTTCAAACATATATACACTCATGAAATGACTTGAGGACAATCGGTAAATTCTTCAAAATTCCGATACGAAATTGTCCGATGTTCCACTCCGGATAGCCAATGGTATTTAGACCATAACTTTCTCATATAATCTCCTATTTTGATGAACTTTATACCGTCGGAAAGTTAAGATCGAGACCTACAACTTTCATGTTAAATATGTTTCCAAATTCAGTCCAGCAATAAGTCAAAAACGCATATCCAAAAATTCAGATGAATAATACCTGAGGACCAAACTAGATAATTCTCAAATGTTCTTAAAAATTCTGATTTTTCTTTCATTAAATTATTACACAATTAGTCAATTTAATCCTAGTATAAATATGCCCACTATTCATTCATCTCCAAAAAGAGAAAAGAATGAGAAGAAACGTGGAGAGGGGGAGAGGAACAATGAAGAAGAAGAAGGTGGATGAGAGTTATTTCCATACCAAAAATAAGGAAGAAATTGTTGGGGTTGGTGCTCAGAGCGCCAATTCCCGGTTGTATTTCTGTTACATACTTCTGTTAAAATTATTATTATGAATAATATGCAGTTTCTATAATATAATCTATCTTTCTATATGGTAAAGACGTAATGACCCTAGAATGATTAGTCATGATACAGTTGCAAAAGCGTCGCAACGGACATTGAGAAGTATCATGACGTTGTCATTCTCAGACAGTTCCTGGTCAAGGTTTACACTACTTGGTCAGTATAGTAAACACGTTGAGACCGGTACATGTCGTATACTGGAATATATGATTCCAATGGTTTCTCAATGAACCATAAGTCTTGGAGACTAGTATAGACGTGTAGGTGTTTATAGCGGATAAACACTGAACGACTCACCGAAGATTCTTAATGGATGGTACACCAGCGTCAATAAGAATCTTCTTGGGTTGAGTAGCACTTGTGATTCTTAGACTTGAGATGCCATTGTGGGCACATGAGACATCTTCTACACTTAGACGGCAGTCACGTCACCGATCTATTTAGATCAGACCTCCGCCTGTTCGTTGGGTGTAGATAGATCCTCAGGGTGTCCTATGTGTATCAAGATAGGATCCGTCAGTTCTGTGTACCAGAGCATAGGTAGTCCATATGATTAGCAATCAGATAAAACCATGGGCCAGTGGTAAAGTTTAGAAGCTAGTTCTAAACATTCTTTTGAGATTGCTAATAGAATAGTCGACTGGATAATCCGATAGAGATTTGACGTTTACATCTATATCTCTGGGATTTATCCGGATACCTGTGACGGAGGAATTATAATTTTGCCATGACCTCGACCTGTATGGTTCAGCGAGATTATCCGTGATCGTCATAATCTACGGGTGGATAGATTATGGACACGAAATTAGATTTCGTGATGGATATACCTGAATCTAGAGAGTCTCAATAATGAAACATACTCGTAGAGCACTAGAGCAACATTAATAAATAATATTGATTATTTATAAATTCGTTTAAAGGTTAAACGCAAGATACGTGCTAAAGGGACTAGATAGTCATTTGCCTAATTATTGTGTATTTACATTTAATACTTGATTAATTAAATACACATTAATTAATAGTCAAAATGAGTTATTTGACTTATATCCTAAATGAATATATATTTTTAATATTTAATGTAAATATTATATATATATTTAATATATTTGTATTAATTAATTAATTAATTATTTAATTGTTAAATGATTAAATTAATTAAAATATAAATATCTTAACTTAGGATATTTGATTTAAATGGATTAGTTGCCTTTGTTGACCAAGTTATAAATATCTAATAAAGTGTTTTTGGATATTTAATCAACTTGATCAAATTAATGTCAAATGAAAATGAAATTAAATTGTGCGTATATGTTTGTTGATTTTCGGCCAAGGGCTTATTTTCAACAAGTATATATTTTTTTCATTTCATTTTCATTTAATAACCTAATACACTTTACTAAAACAAAAACACCATTGAAGAAACCTAAAGGAAGCTTGAGAAAGAAAGAAAGATCAAAGGAAAGCTTGATTTTAGTAAGTTTTTTCCAACTTACTATTAGTAAGGAAATTGTTCCTTAGGATCTAGGCTTCAATAAATGATATCCTTAGGTTATTTCCTTCTTTTTTCTTTGTGGTTTTTGTTGATGGAAGTTTTGGTGAAGGTGTAAAGCATGTATAATGAAGGAAGTTTGTAACTAGTGTAGTTGTAAACATTCTTTTAAGGTTTATGAAACCATGTTACTAATCTAGAGTTATTGACCCACTCTTAAATGACCTAGATTTGATCTTGAGTGTTTCATTGTGTTGAGACTTGGATTGGATGGAAGAATGATGATTGAAACAATTGATTTAATGTATTTGGTCTAATTTGTCCAATTTGTGGAAATTGAAAAATAGGGTTCTTAACTAATTCCAAATTTGGGGCTTTTCATATATGTTGAGAATTTGGGTGTTATATGATGCATGCAAAGTTTCATGTTGATTGGATTTCATTTGGATGAGTTTTGAAGCATGAAATGACCAAATGGTCAATTTGGGCACCAAATGGTGTATCGGCCTTAGGGTCAAAAATTGGGGATTTTGGTTGCTTTGGTGTTTTGATGTTTTGAACATGCTAAGTTCATCTTAGAAATGATTTAGAATCATTCAAAATTGATTGGATCAATTTCGGACTAAAATGGACAAAATACCATATAAGGGTAATTTGGTAATTTCACTTGAATATGATTCATTTAAATTTTGTTTCATAATTTGATTATTGGGAAATTAAATAAATATGTTATTTAATTAATCCAAGAAAAAGTTTTGAAATCTGAAATCGGATTTTCACACGCTTCCGCTGCGTTACCGGATTCACCCCCTAATAACCCCTACAGAAATAAGTGCAAATCAAACCACCCCAAGCTAGAAGAGAGGAATAACAATCCAAGAAGATTTGAATGGTGAAGGATAGCAAGTGCGTTAAGGTAAAGAAACCTTGACCCAAATTTAAAATGTTGATATTTAGATGATTTAATGGGTAAGAGATATTGTTGAATTGTGGTTATGGTGTTAAGAAAATTAGGATTTTGAGAAATCACTAAAATAAGAAACTCTAAAGGATAAGTAAATTGAGGTTTTTGGAATTTGATGATGTGATGATAATAGAGGATGGAATTGTGATAACTTGAATATGATAGTTGAATTAGCTTGTATAAAGATGGGGGTGTTGGGTTACTATAGAGTATGTCCTTGAAGAGTTAATGTTAGGCCTTGAAATTGGCTTAGCGTTGCGACGCCCAACACTTGGCGTCGCGACCCGTCCTAAAAGAAGAAACATGTTTTGATTTTGGAATATGAGCGTTGTGATGCCCAAGGACTAGCGTCGCGATGCGGATAACAGAGGAAGCTCATTGTCTTGTTCTGATTGGTAGACGTCGCGACGCGCAACATTTAGTGTCACGATGCATGTGTGAGTCGCGACGCCCAACCCTTGCATCGTGACACAAAAGCTGAGGATGCTCACTGGTTTATTAGCATGTGTGAGCGTCGCGACGCCCAAGGGGCAGCGTCGCGATGCGTGAACAAAAATTCCCTAGAACAGTATTAGTTCATCCCAATTTCACCCTAGCATGTTAGGAGCCACCCATAGGGTCTCGTATCAGCTCGCATACATACATTATGATATAAGTATGATATGTCTTGTAGTGATAGCAAGTACTTGAATAGATAAACTTAGCCTAATTCTGTAATATATTCTTCAATCTATTTTCTAATCAAGATTATCAAATATAGATCATCGTAGGAACCACAACTTCCGTCGACAAAGTGAGTAATGCTAGCCAGATTCCAAATCAGTGAATGGACCCTTCTCTCAAACTGTATTTAATTATATGTTTTTGATATTAGACTTACTTTTTTAAGCATATAGGGTGTTAGCTAGATTTACTTCTAGTTTTTTTAAGAAAGAGCGTGTTTCAGAAATAATTGATTTCAAAAGAGCATGAGTTTTTATGATTTTTAGAGGCCGGGGGGAAAAATCCACCTCAGTATGTAACTTAACTCATATATCAAATTGAAGTATACATATATTATGTGCACACGCAGTTCAGGACTAGGGATGGCATATGCCCATAGATCCTAGATTCAGAGTTTATAGGATAGCATAGATCCACACCCCAACTCCAGATTGGCGGCTTGGGGGACGGCGATACGTAACGCCCCAAGACCACCAGATTTCAGGGCTAGGGGGATAGCGATACGTAATGCCCCTAGACCCTAGTTTCAGGGACATGATAGTGGCATAAATTGGGGGACGGCGATACGTAACGCCCCCAATATCATGGATTTGTACACCTCGCTCTAGTTAGGTGTATGGAGGGGCGGTGATACGTAACACCCCCATGCGTCAGGTTTTTCAACAAACATTCATATACATATTTCTCAGACATAGAGTTTTCTGATATAGATTTTTCAGAAATAAATTTTCAAAAATGGATTTCCAGAAACAGAGATGAGTTTTATAAAAGAGTTTTCATAAAATCTTTTCAGAAGGGTTGAATTTTCAGATAATAAAGAGATTTTAGAAAAGAATATTTTCTAGGAAGATTTCAGTTTTTAGAACCATGAATTTTCAGAAAGAATCGATTTTCTTTTTAACTATCCACTCACTAGATCGTTCAAATGATCTAACCCCCCCCACTCCCAGTGTTTTGTTTTGCAGGTATACTCGTAGGACAAGCTCAGGAGGACGGATACTGATGACAGTCATTAAGGTGTGGAGTCCACCAAGTCAAGTCAAATAGAGAAAGTATAGTCAGAGTCACAGTAAATTCATGCATAAGTCATTGTATTGAGTAAATGTGTCCATAAGTTAAGTTGTAATTTGTTGTGTTATAGAATGAACTATTATGAGCACTGAGTTTCATTACATGTTGTTAATTCATAGTAATAGTCCTTATGCATGAGTCAATAATTTGAAAAGAGTTTGTAATGGTGATCATAGTCAAATAGTTAGAGGCTCAGGGGGATAGGTCCACATATTCCATGTCGGTAGCATCTCCTGGAGGGGGATATTACAAAGATGGTATCCCAGCATGGTCTAAAGAGTCAATGACTGCAGTGGGTAGAGTGATGGGGTCTTGTATATGCAGTATGTCTGGGATACCCTTATACGAGGCATTATCGCTCATGTATCTGATCCTCGAGTACGTCCTCAAGACTTATAGACAGATTAGTAAAATTCCCAAAAATGTCGGAATCTTCTTCCTAATGAAGTAACCATAACCCTTTATTCTAGTAGGAAATCCTTCTCTAGTTATCCTGGCTTATCAATATAAGTTCAAAACGAGTTATGAGAACATATAGTAAAGTTCTAAGAATAGTTATGTAAAGAAGTGGGAAGAGAAAGCTACAAAAAAAGTAAGGAATGGTACATAGATGTTCAAGCAACCAGAGCCAATAAGAGATAAAGATAGAGAAATAGATAAATAAGGAAGTACCAGAACCTATAGTAGTGAAGAGAATAGAATAAGCTTGAGCAAGAGAAAAATATCAAGTAGACCTAAGTAAGATTTATTCCATTCCCGTAAGATTCCTTCCTTCATAATAAGACTCATTCCCTCATCAGAAAATTCCTTCAAGTATATCCAATAGCCTTGAATACCTCATATAGATAGCAAGTTCCCCGAGTAATTTAGGATTGACAAAAATATCAAAGAAGCAAGAAATCAGAATTAGACATGGGAGTTTAAATAGACAAGAGATGCCAAAAAGGATGAAGAGATTCTAGATCCTCAAACCCAGGCTCACAAACAAATAAATGAAGGTCGTGGTGGAGATGATTAGTCACCTTACCCCAAAAAATCTGACATACACTACAAGAAATTATACTTTTAGTGGCAAAAATTTAGTGGGGAAATAAATTTCGCCACTAAAAGTTCACATTTAGTGGCGAAATTTAATTTTTCTAGTGGCGATATTAAATTTCGCCACTAAATGTAAACTTTTAGTGGCGAAATTTACTGTCGCTGCTAAAAATTTAATTTTAGTGGGGAAATATTTCCCCACTAACCGTTAAAAAATTGGCGCCCCTCCCTCTTTTCACGGCCTGTTCAGTCTTCAGCTATACCAAAGCAAATTTTTCTTTTTTGTTTACAGAGCCAAAACATTCACCACGTCCACTACCATGAAACCCTAATCTTCCATTTTTTTCATCAAAACTTAACCCTAACCCTCTTCAACTCTTCCCTCACCACTTGTTCTTCATCACAAATCCTCTAATAAATTCGACAGTTCCAGCCTTTTCCTTTCCTAAATCGACAATTCCTACCCTCATCTTTCTTCATCCAAGATTAAAGCCTTCTTACAAGCTTAGAGCCTTTACTTCGAGTAAAAGAATGAATTGTAATTACATGTGAATATTCGATGGGGCTGTGCTATCCGTAGTCAGTTTATCTTTGTAGGTGAGAATGATAACATAACAATCCCAAGCTCCTCTAATATGCTTAGATTACCTATTTGAAATAATTACAAGTGCCTAAAGTATTTGAAATTCATGTTTAACAAAACATGCGAAACCCATAAAATTGGGTTTTTGCTGTAGGAGAAACCCACTTATGGGTTTCTGCTATTGTGAACCCCAATTTTCTTTGTTCCTTCTTTCACTTTTGCTTGGAATTTTTTTAATTTTGGTCGTGTGGGTTTTGATTCTATGGTATTGAAGTTTGTGGTTTTGTGAACTTTTAGCTGAGACTTGGTTTTTGTGAATTGGGTTTTGTTTTTTTTTTTTAATTCTAACTTGATGGGATTGTGAGGGTTTTGATAATTTTGTTTTGAATTTTATTCAATATGCAAGTTTTGGTACTTCATCTGGAATTCATGGATACTTGTGATGATGGGTTTTCGTGTTGATGTTTAGACATGTTATGGATTTATGAAGTTTTGAAGTTACATTGGAAGTTTGAATTCTCTGTTTGCTATTGTTATTTTTTTCTTTTCTAAAATTGTTAGGATTAATTTTTTAGGTTTGTTTGTTTGTTTGTGCCTCTTTCTTGGATTCTCTGTTTGTTATTGTTATGCTTTTCTTTTCTAAAAATGTTAGGATTGATTTTTTATGTTAGGTTTGTTTGAATTCTCTGTTTGCTATTGTTATGTTTTTCAAAAATTAATCTCTTTTATTAGATTTTATTGTGATTAAAGGAATCAATTCAATGCCCACTCTCATATTTTTTAACCCCTACTAATCCTAGAAAGAAAAAAAAAAGAACAGATCATTACAGTGTCACTTTTTGTTAGCTTTGTTTGTGGGGTGTATTTTTTTGATATGAGGAAGTTGCTACTAAAAGCTTAATGTTGTTGTTTCGAGTAAAAATGGATTTTGGATTCTTTCTGACTTTATAAACAACAGCTACAACAACCAGAACCCATTTACTTTCTTTTTCTTTTATACATTATATTCCAGTCTTCCTTTGTTGCTTCACTTTGTGTTTTCAAGAAGTAATAACCCACCAGCCCTGAGCAAAAGAAAAAGATCTTTATTTATTTATTGAATTCCAAGAGAGAAAGAGAGAGAGATCAAGTAGAAAAATGCTAGCTATTAGGAGTGCTAATTGCAGTGTCCGTACAACCTCTATTTGTTGTGCTTTACTCAGAGAGCTTCGGATGTTGTATGACTCCTCTACACATCTGTCACATAGCAAGAAAGCATATGCATCGTCTCTTTCATTGTCTGTCTCGTTCAAACACCTCATTTGTAGAGCTTCTAAGTACAAGTTCCATGACCTAATTCCCGAATTTGCTAATTCTCAATTTTGACAACTCATAAAAAATTACAGCTGATTATATAGGTGATGTTGATGAAAATGATGATAATGGAATATATTTTGATGTGTAATGGTGATTAGAATGTTGAATGTGTGTTTGGGGCATGAGTTAGTATATTTTTTGTTTCTATATAAATGCCAAATGTTAATCCTTATGTTTGCTTGTATTTTTCATAGATTCAATGGCAGCTCACGTGGAATCCTCACATGTGGAAGGATCTCATTCGAAACAACCTAAAATTGAAATTGGTACGTTAGTATTGTTTAAACTTATGTAGTTGAAATATCTACATTGTATTTACTACATAGTTTGTTTTTAGGTAAAGCAAACACACGGGGAAAGACTCGTGGTGTGAAATGGAAACGTAAAAGAGATGACAAATCTGAACCAGTGGTTGTGGATATACCTGAATGTCTTTTCAGGGTAGTTGGTGATAATGCCCAACAATTTATAACAGAGACAAGTTATATAGTGAAGTAATATTGCCCCCTTAATGTCAATAAATGGTCTGATATAAATTTAAGCATCAGGAAAAAGCTCATGGACAAAGTGAAGGTTAAATACACTTGACTCTAAGAATTTTTGTGTAAGCAAATGGTTGTATAAGTATTTATTTTTTAACATTTGTAATGGTTTATATGTGATGTGATATAGGAAATGTTTGTGCTTCCTCAGAGTGTTAATGTGGAGCGTGTTGTTTGGAGGGTTTTGAAGAAGAGGTGTCGAAGTTGGCGATTTTCATACAAATGCAGGTAACTATTATGTTGGTTGAAAAAGTAGTGGACAAAGGAGAAGCTAGTTCATTCGATGAATGGTTTTGTTTCACCATATGTTCAAAGTCTTTTTTGTAATTTGAATATAGAATGTAAATTAAGATATGAGACAAAACCAATAACTTTTGATTTTTGAATTGAAACAAGTTGATCATTTGTCTGTTGGAACATAATATATTTTTTTACTTGTAAATACAAATATTTTATTTCCATATGTTAATGTATTAAAATTTATGTTTTGTATAAATTTATAATATAAAATGTCATATGGTGTAAAGAAAATTTGAAATATAATTTCGCCACTAAAAATAATTAAATTGGCCACTAAAAGCACTTTTAGTGGCGAAATTCATTTTGCCACTAATGATAAAGCTTTTAGTGGCGAAAAATATTTTCGCCACTAAAAGCTTTTGTGTCGCATTTTTAGTGGCAAACCAGTGGCGAAAATATTTTTCGCCACTAAAAGCTTTAGTGGCGAATTTTGGGCTTTTAGTGGCGAAAATTTTCGCCACTAAAAGTCAATTTTCTTGTAGTGATAGATACGGCCCTAAGCTACCCAGATCCTCACCCCTCAGTAATATCAGTTGAAGAAATTGTCCTGAAGGAATCTATATCATACCTATCTTATATGAATAATAGATTCTACCATAACATATGATACAAAGCAAAGGCAACGATACCCATCAAGATGTAGATGCATGTCTCAGTCTTTACCAGTAAAGATAAAAACAATTATACGAAAACTTAGTACTCATAGCGTTATATTTTAACAAAGAGGTAGCGAACTTTAAAGAATGGTTCACCCAGGAAAAGACTAAGGAGGCTTCTAAGGTCAGACAAATAAGAACCCGACCCAAGCCAAGATAAGCAAGTTCACAGTACTAGTGAGAATCCATAGATCAGAGCAATACCAATAGGAACCCATGTAAGTTTAAAAAGAACATACCCATGAGAATTGAATACATTAAGAAGCTAGCAAAAGTACCAGTATAGACATTAGGACAAAATACTATAGTCGTGATCTATAGCAAGAAGTTGAGATCCAGAAGGAAACTCATAAGACGAACGACCACCAGCCTCAGCAACACAACCTAAAACAAATAGATAGAATATAGAAACAATTCAAAATGATACGACTAGTAATAAGGAAGTTCAGTGTATATAGTAACAATAGATAATGTAAGTTGAGGACAGTAAGCAATGAAGACCTTGGGTTGATCAATTTATATTAAGAAACTTTAAGACATATAATAGTCGATATAGCTTCCAATATAACAAATAGTAATTCTCCCTTCCAGTAGCCCCAACTCTAGTAAGCATAAAGACACTTAACCAGACCATCATCGAGCTTAAGTAAATAACATAAATACGTATTCACGGATATCTATGGTATGCATATACTCACCCCTCCACTTAGAGATCAATAAGGAGAAGAACCAATAAATGAGCGTATTTGACATAATAAATGGATCATGAGACGGCTAGATAGCCGAACCAATAAGTTCAATGGGACATGGATAAGAATCATGAGATGGCAAAGTTTTATATGAGATAAAATAGTTTGAAGTCACAGTAAGTCGAGTCAAATCTAGAAGTAATCATTTTATTGGAAGCCCTTAAGGGAGTAAAGGCTCAAAAGAGCAAACAGACCAGAGAGAGCAACTCTCAGGAATATATTATATAACTTATAAATATTCTCATTGTATTAAAACTTGTTAAGCAACAGTAACAAAGAAACACCTCGATGTCCGCCCCAGGATACTTCCACAAACAAATGAATGTGCAGTGGAAGTAAGTCGAATCGTAAAACCTTCAGATATAGTACAAGAACAGAATAAAAGAGGAAAATACCTCTAAGTAAAAGATTTGGGAGAGAAGTTATCTACATGAAACAATTAAGAGAGAAAGTATTAGTTAAGAAATGACATGAATACAAGAGAACCAGCGCTAGACATAACTAGGGACATGTAGAAGATAATATCTTTCGGATAAAGATACAAACACTTAAACCACAGAGTTTCGGGAAAAATAAAGCAGTAAATAAGACAAAAAGGACAGCAAGTAAAATATTTGGAAGTGGAACTATCTAGATAAGACGACAATGGGAAAGAGATACTAGAAAAACAATAACAAATGTGTATAAATACCAATATGGGATTTTGATGGTGATTTCGGTAGAACTACAAAATGACTAGGAATACATATGTCAGTAAAGAAATGAAACTCAACTTTCATTAAATAAGAAGTAAAAGGAAGATAATATGTGTAACTGTATGTTCATTTTACAACGCACAGCTACAAATAATGCTAGATGACTTGAAATGAATTTATTGGGGGTAACACATAAGATGGCCAAAAGAAACCAAGTATATGGATATTATTGATACCAGGACAACACTTGATGAAATAAGACTGCAGGAATAAGAGGTGTTGGGATAACTAGGCAAGGGGAACAGAGCAGTGCCAAAAGATGGATGACCAAATTCATACTAGCGATGAATTTAAGGAACAAAAAGAATTAAGAACATTAACCAAAACTAAATCGCCAGCATCGATGTTACTAGTAACGAATATAGTTCTTAATGTGAATACCTCATTCCCTAAACCTATAGTCAATTAAGAAGAATCGTCAGAAGATCTACTTAGAACTAATATGTTGGAGATAGAATGTCAGAAAAATAGTGATAATAAATTTGGAGCATATACAGAGTTTGATCATAAACTGTAAGACCTTAAGCCTCATAGATAGGTAGAGATATGAGAACTTGGAGGACGAAGCCCATTAGCAGTTGGAAGTTAGCTAGGAAGAAATAGACAAATAAGCAGATAAGCTAAGAAAATAAATGTCAAGATCAAATCGGACATGTGGATTTGGAGAATTAGTTTTATCATGGCAAAAAGATATAAGAGCTGAGGATAAATGATTCAATTGAAATGGTGGTGGATATGTCCCTATTAGTATGAACGCATTAAATTCAAGTAGGACCTTAAAAGTTAAGTATGAAATTAAGTAAAATACAGTCATAAAGTATTATTCAGAAAGAAGCAACTCATGCAGGCACCAATTCGAAGGGAACCTAAGTTCAGATCATGAGAAATTGAATATTTCTAGTACACCATTCAAGACGTTATATAGTATAAAACAAGAGATAAATAGAATTTTATGAAGGATAACAGATAACTTTCATTAAGAGTGACACGAAAAGGCTAGAGATATGACACAGACCCCAAAGATTAAGCATTCATCTACAAGAATCGAATAGAGTATATCAAGATAAGAGTAGCAGAGGTCTGATACCTTCAAACCAGGTCGGGCCTAAAAAGTTCACCATCAGAAGGGATTCGATGACAAATCCTATCTAAAAAGGGAGAATTTGTAACATTCGGTAATCTCGAGTACTATTACATTGTGGGACGAGTGATATATAATATAAATTATGTTCGAATTATACACTCATGAAATTACTTTGAGGACAATTGGTAAATTTTTCAAAATTTCGATACAAAATTGTACGATGTTCCACTCCACACAGCCCATGGTATTTGGGCCATAAAATTCTCATATGATCTCTATATTTTATGACCATTATACCGTCGGAAATCTAAGATCGAGACCTACAACTTTTGCGTTGAACAATTTTCCAAATTCAGAACATAAATAAGTCAAAAATGCAGATCAATAAATTCGGATGAATAATACCCGAGGACCAATCTAGATAATTCTCAAATGTTCTTAAAAATTCTGATTTTTCTTTCATTAAATTATTACACAATTAGTTAATTTAGTCCTAGTATAAATTTAGCCATTATTCATTCATCTCCAAAAAGAGAAAAGAATGAGAAGAAACGTGGAGAGGGGGAAAGGAAGAAGGAAGAAGAAGAATAAGGTGAATGATAACTATTTCCTTACCAAAAATAAGGAAGAAACAAGTGCAAATCAAACCACCACAAGGTAGAAGAGAGGAATAACAAGCCAAGAAGACTTGAATGGTGAAGGATAGCAAGTGAGTTAAGGTAAGGAAACCTTGACCCAAATTTAAAATTTTGTTATTTAGATGATTTAATGGTTAAGAGATATTTTTGAATTGTGGTTAATGATGTTTATGTGATTATGGTGTTAAGAAAATTAGGATTTTGAGAAATCCCTAAAATAAGAAACTCTAAAGGATAAGTAAATTGAGGTTTTTGGAATTTGATGATGTGATGATAATAGAAGGATGGATTGTGATCATTTGAATATGATAGTTGAATTAACTTGTATAAAGATGGGGGTGTTGGGTTATTATGGAGTATGTCCTTGAAGATTTGATGTTAGGCTCTGAAATTGGCCTACCGTCGCGACGCCCAACCTCTGGCATCGTGACCAGTCCTGAAAGAAGAAGAATGTTTCAGTTCTGGAATGTGAGTGTCACGACGCCCAAGGACTGGCATTACGACACAGATAACAGAGGAAGCTCATTCTCTTATTCTGATTGGTGGATGTCGCGACACATAGTACTTAGTGTCGCAATGCGTGTAAGAGTCACGACGCCCAAACCTTGTATCACGGCACGGAAGCAAATGATGCTCACAGGTTCATTAGCATGTATGAGCGTCGCGATGGCCAAGGGGCAGCGTCGCGACGCGTGAACAGAAATTCCCCAGAATCAATTTTAGTTCATTCTAGTTTCACCCTAGCGTGTTACGGGCCACCCTAAGGGTCTCGTATCAGCTCGCATAGATATATTACATCATGATATAAGTATGATACGACTTGTAGTGATAGCAAGTACTTGAATAGATAAACTTAGCCTAATTCGGTAATATATTCCTCAGTCCATTTTCTAATCAAGATTATCAAATATAGATCATCGCAGGAACCGTAATTTCCTTCAGTAAAGTGAGCAAAGATAGTCAGATTCCAAATCAGTGAGTGGACCATTCTCTCAAACTGTATTTAATTATATATTTTTGATATCAGACTTACTTTTTTGAGCATATAAGGCATTAGCCAGATTTATTTCCAGATGTTTTAAGAAATAGCTTGTTTCAGAAATATTTGATTTCAAAAGACCATGAGTTTTTATGATTTTTGGAGGCATATAGGGGAAACCCACCTCAGTATGTAAATTGACTCAGATATGGAATTGATGAATACATATATCATATGCACACGCAGTTCAGGACTAGGGATGACAGATGTCCCTAGATTCTAGATTCAGAGTTTGGAGGGTAGCATAGATCTGCACCCTGACTCCAGATTTGTGGCTTGGGGGACGGTGATATGTAACCCCCCCAATAGCACCAGATTTCAGGGCTAGGGGGACGGCGATATGTAATGCCCCTAGACCCTAGTTTCAGGGAAAGGATAATAGCATGCATTGGGAGACGACGATACGTAACACCCCATTATCATGGATCTGCACACCTGGCTCTAGTAAGGTGTATGAGGGTATAAATATACGTAATCCCCTCATGCGTCGAGGTTTTCAACAGACATTTAGATATAGATTTCTCAAACATATAGTTTTCTGATATAGATTTTCTCAGAAACAGATTTTCATAAATGGATTTCTAGAAACATATTTCTCATAAGAGATGAGTTTTATAAAAGTGTTTCCATAAAAGCTTTTCAGAAGAGTTGAGTTTTCAAATAAGAAAAAGATTTCAGAAAAGAAAATTTTCTGGAAAGATTTCGGTTTTTAGAACCATGAATTTTCAGAAAGAAACAGTTTTCATTTTAACTATCCACTCACTAAACGTTCAAACGATCTAACCCCCCCCACTCTCAGTGTTTTATTTTACAGGTATACTCGGAGGGCGAGCTCGAGAGGACAAATATTGATAGCAGTCACTAAGGTGTGGAGTCCACCAAGTCAGGTCAGAGACAGCAAGTACAGTCAGAGGTACAATAAAATCATGCATAAGTCATTGTATTGAGTAAATGTGTCCTTAAGTTAAGTTGTAATTTGTTGTGTTATAGAGTGAACTGTTATGAGCACTGAGTTACATTGCATGTTGTTAAGTCAGGGTAATAGTCCATATGCATGAGTCATTAATTTGAAAAGAGTTTGTAATAGTAATCATAGTCAGATAGTTAGAGGCTCAGGAGGATAGTTCAGTCTATTCTCTGCCGGTAGCATCTCCTGGAGGTAGATGTTACATGGAAAAATTCTTTATGGGAAAAGGCACAAAGATGAAGGTTCATATCCTCTAAGTAAAGAAATGTGTCTCTAGGCTTCAAATGGCATAAGGAATGGGTATAACCCTTAAGAGGGTTACACCATAAATTAAATGGTTCCCACAAAGGCACAGTTCCATGCCTATAAAAATGAGACTTTCATTTTCTAATCATCCAAAAATTTCATAAGTCTTTCATTTTCTGGAGAGTCATTTAAAGAAAGAGTTTCCACCATTTGTCCTTGTTCAAGTTCTTGGAGAAATGAGTGTCTCTTCTATAAGAAGCAATCAAGTGATCCTGAGAGAACGTTAGCCACAATACATTCGTAGAGCACTAAGACGAGTCTAATAAGTTCTTAAAGACAGAGACAACTCAGCTTGATTCTCATTCGTCATCTTTTACTTAAATTTTCCATATTTTTCTAATTCTCAATATTTATGTTATAACAAGAATTTTGATGGAATGATGCATGTTTAATTTGTTAATTTGAATTAATAACACATCACTAATAACAATCTTAAGAACTTATTATTATTTTCTATGTGTTTTTAAATCTATTTTGCATGTATTTAATTGTCTTCTTCCTGGAAAATGTAATCTGTGCATGAAAAATATGCATGAGTATTCGAACCACCGACGAACGCGTAGGAAAAAAATTCCATTTTACTCAATTTCATTCGAACGAGTCTTCAAACATAACTCGAACGCCAGTCTTCAGGAAAAGAATGTTCGAACGCGTCTTCAAACGCAACTCAAACGCAATTCCTCTGGAAAGTTTCATTCGAACGTGTATTCAAACGCTGCACGAACGTGAAATCACTGGAAAGATTCGTTCGAACGGCTGAATGAACGTGACACTAACGCAAGTTAATCCTGGAGTTTTTAGATTTAAAAAATAATAACATAGACTTAGATTAATCTATATTATAGTATTATATATATATTATAGATATGGAATTGGCATTATAGAATATATGTAGTAATGTTAACTTAGTAAAATCATATACTGAATTTTATAAATTTGGTAGTATAGGTTTAAGTTAATATTAGGATATTCAATTAGCATAAGCATACACCTAGTTTTTATTGTGATAAAGTTGGAAATTACTTGTTAGTTGTTGAATGTTTGATGCATACTTGGTTGAGAATTAAAAGTGTAATTATGCACAAGTAATTTCATCCAAGCTTGATTGAATTTTATATATATGTATATACATTTGGATATTATTGTACTTGTAAATTATAGTGTAACACTAATATTGAACATCTAAGATATTCTATTGAGAAAGTGATTAAGGAAATTATGTCAACAAGGCGATAAAAAACCTAAGTAGGCAAGAATTTAAGTGGTTACATCGGACCCCCTTCGTCCTCTGGGAATTTTCCTTTATTCACTAATCACAAGAAACCTTAGTCATAAATTCAAGGACTTGTATTATTTGATACTACTGTCCAAGATAAAAACAATTGGACTCTTAGTGTAATACTTAAACAAGATCATATGGTTGATCGTTGTGTGGTTTTTCTTTTGTAGACATATTGATTACTGTTAATTTTCCAGTTACACATGGCTAGTGGAAATATCACAGTATCGGTCGCTCATGGAGAGAAACCGGATAAGTTTGGTAGAGAAAACTTCAAATAATGGCAGAGCAAAATATTGTTCTACCTGACAACACTGTAGTTGGGGAAATATCTCAAATATCCTCCAGGTTCTTTGGAGGGAGAAATGGAAACAGCCAAGCAATTGCGAGATGAGACATGGTCGTTGGGCAACTTCTTGTGCAAGAGCTATCTCTTGGGAGGGATTGACAATACCCTATAAAATGTGTATCAATGCATGGCTTTTGTGAAGATTCTTTGGGAATCTCTCGAGAAGAAGTACAAAACAGAGGATGCCGATTATAAGAAAATTGTCATGGGTAGTTTTCAGAACTATAAAATGGTAGACTCCAAGATGGTAATGTCTCATTTGGGTGAACTATAATTAATCATTCATGGAATATTGGATGAAGGAATGAAACTCTACGAGACGTTTCAAGTTGCCACAATTATTGAAAAGTTGCCTCCATCATGGAAGGACTTCATGAGCTATCTGAAGCATAAGAAGAAGCAAATGAGTCTTGAAGACCTTGGAGTTCGATTGAGGATTGAAGAAGACAAGAGGAAGTCCGAGAAGGCTAGCTACAAGACTATGGAATCTAAGGCCAACATCGTTGATGGTGTAAAGGGTAGCAAGAAGAGAAAGAACAGTGAAGATGATTCTTCCCAAGCAAACAAGAAGTTCAATGGGAAGTGCTACGTTTGTGGAAAATGAAGTCATGTGGCTAAGGACTGCATAAATAAGAAGTCGCATGACAAGGGCAAGAAAAAGAAAAATGAGGCCTATGTCACTGAAGATGAGCAATTAACTGATGAGATCCAGAAATGAACCTCTCAGCAGTTGTAATTGAAGCCAACTTAGTTGGAAACCCGAAAGAATGGTGGATAGACACTGGGGCTACGCGTCATATATATGCAAATAGCAAAATGTTTTCCTCATATCAGAAGATCAATGGTGGCGATCATCTGACTATGGGAAACTCGTCGACCTCTAGAGTGATTGGACAAGGCACAGTGGTTTTGAAGATGACATCCGGGAATGAGCTTACATTGAAGAATGTTTTACATGTTCTTGATATTCGGAAGAACTTGGTTTCGAGCTCACTGTATTTGTTTCTAACAAGGTTGTACTATCTAAGAATTATGTGTATGTTGGAAAATGATACCTCACTTAGGGACTTTTCAAGTTCAATGTAATGACTATCAATCGACACAATTCTAAAAATAATAAAGCTACATCTTCTGCTTATATTATTGTGTCACAAAACGTATGCCATAGAAGGTTGAGACGTGTTAATTATGATACAATACGTAAATTAATTAATATGGATCTTATACCTAAATTTACAATCGATAACCAACATAAATATGAAGCATACGTTGAATAAAAAATGAATAGAGTTTCATTTCATTCCATAAAATGAAGTTCTGAACCCTTGGAGCTTATACACACTGATGTGTGTAATTTGAATGTTATGCAAACAAGAGGCAGTAAAAAGTACTTTGTCACTTTTATCGATGATAGCATAAGATTCTGTTATGTGTACTTGTTGAAGAGCAAAGATCAAGCTATTGAGAGCTTTATATACTATAAGAATGATGTTGAAAATCAACTTGGCAATAAAATCAAGAGAATCATGAGTGACAGAGGAGGTGAATATATGTCACTGTTCGGTGAATATTGTTCCAATCATGAAATTATTCACGAAACTATTGCTTCTTATTCGCCTCAACAAAATAAGATTGTGGAATGCAAAATCGAACTTTGAAGGAAATGATGAATGTCATGTTGACAAGCTCTGATTTACCCCAAGACTTATGGAGGGAAGCCTTATTTTCCGTCATCTAAGTTCTGAACAAGCTACCTCACAAAAGACTGGACAATACACCATATGAATTATAGAAAGGTCATGCATCTTCCTACAAATATCTGAAAGTGTGGGGGTGTCTCGCCAAAGTGATGGTTCCTAAACCTAAGAAGGTGAGAATAATACCAAAAACTGTTGATTGTATATTCATTGGATATGCTCACAACAGTAATGGGTATCGATTATTGGTACATAACTCTGAAATTCCTAACATCAATCCAAATATGATAAATGAGTAAAAGAATGTGACGTTCTTTGAAGAGACATTTCAATGTAGAGAAAAAAAGAACATAGTCTATCAAAAGAACTATTGATACTACTACAGGCAGTGATTAAGTAAACCAAAAATCAGATCAACATGAAAATGTTAAGAAAAATGAATCTAGACTTAGCAAAATAGCAAGAATGTCTAAGTCATTTGGACCTGATTTTCTGACATACCTATTAGTAAATGAGCTTCAAAGCTATAAAGAATCAATGTCTTCTTCGGATGCACCTTTCTGGAAAGAGACTATCAATAGTGAGATTGATTCCATCCATCAAAACCATAATTGGGAGTTGGTTGATCTTCCTCCAGGTTGTAAGCCACTGGGCTACAAATGGATTTTCAAACGGAAGATGAAACGAGATGGATCAATAGATAAGTACAAGGCTAGACTTGTCATAAAAGGTTATAGACAAAAAGAAGGTTTTGACTACTTTGATACATAAACACCATTGACCCATATCACGTCAATAAGAATGCTCATAGCCATAGCAGTTATATTTGATCTTGAAATACATCAAATGAATGTGAAGACGATATTCTTAAATAGTGAATTGGATGAAGAAATTTACATGGAACAACTAGAAGGTTTCAATGTTACTGGACAAGAATAGAAGGTGTACAAACTTGTAAAATCCTTATACGGATTAAAACAATAACCTAAATAATGGCATGAAAAATTTGACAAATAAATGTTATCAAGTGGGTTCAAAATCAATGAGTGATAAGTATGTATACACTAAATCAACTAAAAAAGGATATGTCATTGTGTATCTCTACGTAGATGATATGCTGATAATTGGTAGTAATCATGAGATGATTCAGTTTACCAAGAAAGTATTGACCAGCAAATTTGATGTGAAAGATTTAGAAGTAGCTGATGTGATCTTATGAATTATGATTTCCAAAATATTATATGGGTACATATTATCTCAGGCTCATTATGTTGAGAAGATACTTGAGAAATATAATAAAGGAGATCTAAATGTGGCTAGAACTTTTATGGACCTAACTATTCATTTATCAAAGAATACTGGCTCAAGCGTATCGCAATTAGAGTATTCGAGAATCATCGGAAGTCTGATGTATCTCACAAATTGCACACGACTATATATCACTCAAGTTGTAAATAGGCTTAGCAGATATACAAGTAATTCAGAACATAATCACTGGAAAGCCATAATAAGAGTTTTAAGGTATCTAAGAGAAACTTTAAAATATAGTATGCATTATATAAGATATCATGTTGTTTTAGAGGGATAAAACGATGCTAATCGGATATCTGATACAATGGATTCCAAATCCACGAGTGAAATTATTTTCACACTTAGTGGTGCAGCCATGTTATGAAAATATTCGAGGCAAACGTGTATTGCCCGGTCTACTATGGAATCTGAGTTCATAGCGTTAGACAAAACAGCGGAAGAAGTGGAATGGCTTCGAAACTAGTGCCAGATATAAGCATATATTGTGATAGTCAATCAGCTATTAGGAGAGCACAAAATACAATATATAATAGTAAGTCTCGACATATACTCGAATACATAATACCATAAGACAATTGCTCTCAAGCGGTATAATTTCGATAGATTATGTCAAATTGAATGAAAATCTAGGAGATCCACTTACTAAAGGTTTACCTAGAGAGCAAATTGAGAAGTTATCGAGGGGAATGGGCTTGAAGCCTATAAATTAATAATTGTCACTATAGAAACTCAACCTAACTGACTAGAGATCTCAATATCTAGGTTCAAAAGGGAAAACTGAAACTTTGTGCAATTCAAAACAAACACTGTAAAGTTGTATATTATTTTACATTCCTATAATGACGCAGAGTGTTTTCTGTCAAGGTTAGGATAATATAAGGCTTTTAATGATCACTATATTATGAGAATAGTCCTAATGGGGGTAAAGATATATTACATTTCATAGTAGATCACCTATTTCAAGTAAGAATTGATGTCGCTTCCATGGGAATTTTGAAGGCTGGATTCCCTAAAATACTTGATGAATCTAGGATTGATATTCATAGTCGAATTGAACACAACCGTAGAACGGGAAATAGCTATTGTCTTGGTTTACACCAACGGCGGAACAATTCAAGACTATGGGTCACTGGTTTGCCAAGTAAATTCGATTGTCATTCACTAGGAAAGGTTCAAAGCGAAAGCTACTTATTTCAATGTAGTTTATTTCACGGAAACTCTCTTAAGTGTCTGCATTAATATAGAGAATTGTGAGGGATTGTTGAAATTATTAATATATATATAATATATATATATATATATATATATATATATATATATATATATAATGTAGGAGAGACATGTCCCTTAAGAAATGTCTTGTGGGAAAAGACACAAAGATGAAATGACATATCCTCTAAGTAAAGGAATGTGTCTATAGGCTTCAAAGGGCATAAGGAATAAATATAACCCTTATGAGGGTTACACCCTAAACCAAAATTGCCCACAAAGGCACCCTTCCATGCCTATAAAAATGAGACTTTGGGTTCATTTTCTAATCATCCAAAAATTTCATAAGTCTTTCATTGTCTATAAAGTCATTTAAAGAGAGAGTTTCCACCATTTGTCATTGTTCAAGTTCTTGGAGAAAGGAGTGCCCTTCTACAAGAAGCAATCAAGTAATCCTGGGAGAACGTTAGCCACAAGACATCCGTAGAGCACCGAGACGAGGCTAATAAGTTCTTAAGGACAGAGACAACTCGGCTGGATTCTCATTCATCATCTTTTACTCTAATTTTCCAGGTTTTTCTAATTCTCAATATTTATGTGTAGGCATTGCATTTTCGCATGTGAAACCCGATGATGAGTCTCAATTGGAGGCACTACCTTTTTAGCTAAGGATATTGCGGGAAACGGAGGTCGGAAGGGGAAATTCGGAAAAGTATGTCATCAAGTTCATTCCACAAGTTCACTGTCTTCGTTGGTGTTGCGTTCGTTACTTCGTTCGAACCTCGTGCAGATTGCGGACGTTCGTGCCGCGTGCGAGGAGGCGTTCGAACGGAGCCGTAATTCTGGTTTTGCTGCTAGCCTCACACCCCAGTCCCATTGGCCCCCCAAAGCCCATAAAACACATCCCAAATAAAAAATAAATATTAAACATTAAATAAAATATTTAAATCATTTACCAATTAAATAAAACATAAAATAAAATCATCATGCCTAATATAAATAAATCAAATATTATATACTAAAACTAAAAATAGATTTGCCTAATTAAAATCAATCTAACCAATTAAAGCCAATCAAATATTTGACTTCCTAATTCAATAAGATATCCACCAATTTAAAAGTATTGACTTCCTATCTAAACCAAATTTGTCCCCCCTCAATCTTTGACTTTCCTTGCTAAACACCAAATCAAATTCCCCTCTTTGGAAACCAAATCTATTCCTTGTGAGACAAGGTGAAACCCTAGACATCTCTATATAACCAACCTTCACCATACCATCTCTCTCTCTCTAGTTCACACATATACATAAAAAAGAAGCCTTCCCATGACGCCCATTGTAAGCAAGAACACAAGAATTTCTCTCCTTCTCCTCCCTCCATAGCCGAAAATACAAGCCTTCCTAAAGCCATTGAAAAAGCCCCTGCACCCCTCTAAAACACGCCCAAGTAGCCCCTAAATCACCTTAAAAACAGCAGCACCAATCCACCTTAAACAGTCCCCCAAATCCCAAAAAAACAGTAACAATAAAACTGCATATAAATAATCTTAAAATAATCACTATAATTGCACTAAAAACCCACACAAACTTGGAATAGTTTATTGAAAACGTAAAACAGGTAGCCCGTGCAGTGAGCAGCAAGACAAAGCCGAATAGGAGCAGAACGGAGTTCGAACCGCAAGCAAAACAGCAAAGCAGTGAGCTAGGACGCTGAACCAGTGAACCAGAAAAGTTGCGGAGCTGTACCCCTTCCGATCTTCGTGGAACGCGAGTCCGAGAGACGGCTTAAAAGGTTAGACCTGAGGGTATCTTTCACACTTGTTTTCTTTTTCCGCATTATTTATTAAGTATTACTTGTATGATTGTCATGTTGGAATGCATGTTGTGGTCTTTGAGTAGATAAACATGCATGAATTATGAAATGTAATATGTTGTGGGTATTGGATGAATGAGAGATGTGTCAACTCTCGCGGTATATCGGATGGAAACCCGGACATAAATTTCATACATAGCCGATTCCGAATGGACGGTAATATGATCTGTACTCGGGCCACAACTCCACGTACCGCTTGGGTAAACGGCACCATCTTTCTTTTGTTGTGTTGCTTTTGTTTATTTAGTTCTCTTTACTTGAATTCAATATGTTGTTTAGTTATGCATGATTCAACCAAGCGCATGGGCTTAGTGAGTTAGTCCAAAGGTCCTCCATTTGGGAGACAAAGAGCCGAAAAGGCCACCTTTGTGACACTACTTCGCCGCGCCGGTTGATGTGTGTTCGGTTGGATGCGAGATACGTTCAATCGGGCATACTTAGTTTGATATTATTATCTTTTATGTATGGTTCAATCAAGCGCATGGGCTTAGTAAGTGGAATGAAAGATCCCTTATGGGGAGGGGTTAAAACCCGTTACCACGATGCTTTGCCGCGCCGGTTGATGTGTGTTCAGATTGGATGTAAGATGTGTTCAATCGGGCATACTTGGTTGATATGATTGGTTCTATTCTTGTATGTGTGATGTGACGCGCATGGGCTTAGTATGTTGGTCTAAAGGTCCTCTCTTTGAGAGATCAAGAGCCCCAAAAGGTCACCTTTACGGCAGTACTTCGCCGCGCCCTTTTATTTTGTGTTTATGTATTGCGTCCCATTTCATGCATCAGGTCTGTTCCCGTTCGAACGCGTTTACGAACGCAACTCGAACGCGCATGTGTTTTTGCCTTGTCATGTGTCAGGTCTCATTTCCGTTCGAACGCGTTACAAACGCCATACGAACTGAGCATTCTGTTTCATTTCCGTTCGAACGCGTTAACAACGCCATACGAACGTGAGCATTCTGTTTCATTTCCGTTCGAACGCGTTATAAACGCCATACGAACGTGAACCTTCTGTTTTCCGTTCGAACGCGTTTACGAACGCTACACGAACGAACGCACCGCACTGTCTTAGTTTCATAATGCATCAGGTTCGGTTCCGTTCGAACGCGTTCTCGGACGCTACACGAACGAACGAACCTTCTGTTTACCGTTCGAACGCGTTTACGAACGCTACACGAACGCGCACCCACTGAATCGAGTCATCTTCATTAGATTTCATGCATAGTTTTCCTAGTAGCTATCCCCACATGTATGAATACAACTATGTTAATGATTACAATTCATATGCTTGTGTCGTGATAACATTTGAGTATTATTTCTTGTGGTATATCGGATGGAAACTCAGACGTAAATTCCGTAGCCGATTCCGAATGGACGGTAGTGCGGTCTGTACTTGGGATACAATTCCACGTACCACTTGGAAAAGTGCCCATATGTATGTTTGTATGGTTAATATGTGTGCTTGTGTTTTCTTGAATGTAATATGCAAATAAAGTTGTATGTTCGTTGCTATTTTGATATATGTTAAGCATGCGATTTTAGATATGAGATATATGTGAAATGTGTGCATAAGTTTTATTTTGCATATGAGAATTTAGAAGCATGATACTCTTGGAAATAAGTGTTACTTAAGCTTGATTAAATTATTACATAAATCCTTTCATTACAAGTGACATGAGTAAGGGACCATTCCGAACCCAACGGTTTGAGGTCTTCCCTTGCGAGGGGTGAGTGCGGCCTTAAATCTTTGTCCCGGTTCACACCGGGTGGCGACTCCATATTATTTAGTATTTCCCAACTAGTGCCGCGAGCCTAGAACGGCGTCGCCCAGGTCCTGTGTCCACAGTCTGGCGACTCCACTGGGGATATGAGAATTGGCCCCGAAATATTGTCTTGTAATGAGTGGATTTATGTTTTAATTGGCCATGTCTATAGTGGATAAGTGAGGGTTTAATCAAGGGCACTTTGAGGCTAGGTAATGGTTTGGTGTCTTCCTTCACTCACTACCTTTCTAGAAGGAAAAGCTGTGAGGACACCTACATGGCCATCTACTCGTAGCCTTTGTGATGGACTAATTTGGAGGACTCGTTGTTTATTCCTGACACCAAGCGATAAGAGCCTAAGAGGCTTGGGTATTTAAGTGAGCCTCGCTCCACCTTCCCTCTGGGGAATCTACAACGGGAAATCCATTTGACAGTCCGTCACACACCATAGCTCATTGGCACGTACCTTAGTGTATAAAAAGGGATACGCTCACTTGGTCGCTTGAACCCTTGAGTGGGGAGACCTAGTTGTGGGCTATCCTTCGCCGGTGAGAGCCTTTGTCCATACTCTTGCAAATCCACCCCTATAGACCGGTTTGTATGGTTAAAGTAACAATTATTTCCTTGAGAATGTGCTTATGGACCATCCTCATTTGGATGCAGTTGGACTATTGTCAGAAATGCGGGCTTGCTGGGCCATTTAAACTGGGGCAAGTTCGTACTATATGACTATTAGGCCCAAGGCTTCTGAAATGTGGATGGGCCATTATGTAAAAATTATTATGTCGTGTATGATTGTGTTTGGGAACATCATCGTTTGGATCCATTTGGACCATTTGTCATGGGATATGGACTTGTTGGGCCATTTAAACTGGGACAAGGATGTATTCCATGACTATTGGGCCAAAGGCGTCTAAGTGTTGGTGGGCCACCTTGTGCTTGTGTTCGGAATATTATCATTTGGATTTAGTTGGGCTCTTTGCCATAAGACATGAACTCGTTGGGCCATTTAAACTGGGACGGGTTCACTCTTATGACAGTTGTCCCAAAAGCTTCTAAAATGATAATAGGCCGATTTGTTTGAGAATTTTATTTTATTCAGTATGTTATATGTTACATGCATCTCATGCACCTCATGCATCCATATATCATGTTAACACCATCTATGTCTCTAAAAGACAACATAGATACCGTTTGGGTTAGAGAAGGGACAAGGCTCACTAAAAGAACAAGTATGAGTGAATCCGATAATGAGGTGTCCCGTATGGATCAGTTAGAGAACAGTCTCGCCAAAGTCACTGAACAGTTGCAGGCTTTGACTACTGCTGTGGCTGGTATAGCCGGGTCTCGTGCTGGGGTAGTTCTGGGGATGCAAGACCAGAGGAACCTCCGAACAGATTGGGGGATGATACCCCCACTTTTGATGATATGGCAGAGTATGCAGCAGGCAGAGTATCTGGGTCTCAGGCAGAGTTACAGAAACTTCGGGATCAGGTTGAGTCAGTTACCCGCAAGATGAGGGGTAAGAATGAGGACTTGCTGGATTATGACACATTGACTTTTGAGGAACAGTTGCCGGTACAGTTCAAGATGCCGGATATGGCTAAGTTCAACGGGAATGGGGATCCGAGGGTGCATCTCCGACAGTTTGTATCAGTCATGAGTTCAGTTGGCTTATCTCAGCGCCAGGTACAGAAAATGTTTGGAATGTCGCTGGAAGGAGCTCCCGTGGTATGGTACCACAGTTTGGATAAGAAAGTAAAGGAAGATTGGAGGGAGTTAGCCGATGCTTTCCTGAAGCAATATGTCACCGACTTGGAGATCGATCTGTCACTCCGTGATCTGGAGAATGTTAAGCAGAAAGCGGAGGAGAGTTTTAAGGAGTATGTGGACCGGTGGAGGGGTCAGTTATTGAAAATGCAGACTAGGCCTTCGGAGAAGGATCAGATCAAGATGATTATCAAGGGCACCAAGCCCTCCATTTATGGCAAGTTGAGGAGGATGACCTCCATGATTGCAGACTTTCGGCAGTTGAGGGAAACTGTCATGGATATTGAGGAAGAAGAGGCCGAGAATAGAAAATTCTATGGTCTGAACAGGAGGCCCATTGGGGGAACATCGGGAACAAAGCCCGTTTCTGCTGAAATTGCTGCTATCCGGAACAGGCAGTTTTCCAACTTGGGAAGGCCCCTGTCTAAGGTGCTAGAGAAATTGAAGAGGCAAGGGCTCTTAAACCCTTGATACCAAACCATTACCCAATCCCCTACCATCACATTATAACCTAAGCCTTTACTGCCACTTCCACCAACAAAAAGGCCATGACACCGACAACTGCGCCCGACTCCGCCATGAAATCCAAGACCTAATAGACTCCAAGAAAATACCCAACCCAGAAACAGAACAGCCTGACACACACAGAAACCCCTTACCCAACTACCGTGCCGTACCACCACCAGCCTACATGATCAATTCTGGCCTCCCAGAAGACCTTGTCCTGAAATCCTTTCACCCTCAAGCCTTTTGCCTGGGAATCTGGGATTACTAGTGAGGATGAGTTTGAGCAAAGAAACTTTGGCTTGATTTCTCTAGCAGTGATGAGGAAGAAGTAAGGGGAATGACACGTAGCGGTCGTTTTTACAATGATATGGCGGAAAAGGGTAAGGAAGCTTTGACAGATGGTAGAGAAGTGGTTGAGACTGCAGAAAATACTGAAGGTGATGTAGTGCTGAGGCAATTGAGGAAGACTAGAGCACAAGTGAGTATCTGGGAACTGTTATGTGCATCTCGGGAGCATAGGCAGGCTATGGTTGAGGCCTTGAGCAATTGTGGTACCGGAGGATGCCAACCCCGCAATGTTTGTTGGGTCGGTTCAGAAAGAAGCTTTGCAGATATCCTTTTCTGAGGATGAACTCCCGGTGGAGGGAAGAAATCATAACAGGCCTCTATTTATCAGGGCCGAGGTGAGGGGCAAGAAAACTTCATGTGTGATGGTGGATGACGGTTCGTCCATCAATGTGTGCCCGTTGAAAATTCTGGCAAGATTGGGTATGAAAGCAACAGACTTGGACCCCTCCAGTATGACTATTAAAGCTTATGATGACAGTAAGCGGGGAGTTGAGGGTACCTTTGTGGCTATGGTCAAGGTAGGACCAATTGAAGATGAGGTTGAGTTCACAGTGCTGGACATCCCAGCCACTTTTGCCTTATTGTTGGGAAGGCCTTGGTTTCACAAACTTGGGGGCGTGCCTTCCACTTTGCATCAGATGATCAAATTCCCGTATGAGGGAGAAGTTGTTACCATCCGGGCTGAGTTAGATAATGCCGTGGCTGCCTTGGAGATACAACCTTTCACGAGGTTTCAGGTGTCAGCTACTTTCGAGGAATGGGTGGATCCTAGGGTGGCTAGGATTATGGAGAAGATGAAGTTTGAGCCGGGAAAAGGTTCAAAATTGCCGGATTTCAGAGGACAGACTACTCGGAAAGGTTTGGGGTACAGATCTGATGAAGAAAAGCCAAAGGTCAAGAAAAAGGGCCTGAGGCTGATGGAGTGCTTTGTGAAAGCTTCAGGGTATCAAGGAGAGCCTGAACCTGTGGAGGTTAATGGGATTGTTGTACCTGGGTTTGAGATCTTCCAGGATTTGTTGGGTGAGAAGCCACTGACTGAGGGAACTGAGGAAACAGAGAGTTGGGAAGAAGAGCTGATGAAGTTAGAGAGCCTGACTCTGGAAGAGGATGAGAAGCCAGAGGAAGACCTGATTGCAAAGGAAGAAGTGTCTATAGATGATGAAGACATTTACCTTCCTGATTTATTTGAATGTACTTCCGCATTATCCAATAATAAAGACATTTCTTTTGCTTACTTGCCTGAGTCATTTCCGTTTACTCTGCATGAATCAAGCATATTTGACATCAGTTCAGCCAGAACTATTGCATTTAACTTGGGCACACTTGAGAACCCCAAAGAAATTTTGATTGCAAGTGAAGTAACCTCCGAAGAGAGGGAGAAACTAGAAGAAGTGTTGGTCAGATATGCCAAAGTGTTTGCTTGGTCCTATGAGGACATGCCTGGGGTAGACAGAAACATTGCCCAGCACACAATACCAACTTATCCGAATATGAGGCCAGTAAACAGAAACTCAGACGGATGAGACCAGAATGGGCTGAGAAAGTCAGAGAGGAAGTTCAGAAACAGATAGATGTGGGGTTCCTGGAAGTGGTAAAGTATCCTGAATGGTTGGCTAACATAGTACCAGTACCAAAGAAAGATGGGAAGGTCAGAATGTGTGTAGACTACAGAGATCTCAATAAAGCTTGTCCGAAAGATGATTTCCCTTTGCCGCATATAGATGTTCTGGTTGATAGCGCGGCTTTATCCGCTATGTATTCATTTGCAGATGGGTTTTCAGGTTACAATCAGGTTCTCATGGCTGAGGAAGATAAACACAAGACTGCATTTGTTACCGAGTGGGGTACTATTGTTACAAGGTAATGCCGTTTGGGCTTAAGAATGCAGGAGCTACTTATCAGCGGATGGCCACTACACTTTTCCATGACTTGATGCACAAAGAGATTGAGGTGTATGTGGATGACATGATGGTGAAATCAGAGACAAGAGTTGGGCATATTGAGGCATTGGAAAGGTTCCTTCAGAGAGTTGACAGATATAACCTGCGGCTTAACCCCAAGAAATGTGTGTTTGGGGTGACATCAGGGAAATTGCTTGGTCATACAGTGGGAATGGGCGGAATAGAGGTAGACTCCGAAAAGATCAAGGCAATCACAGAAATGCCTGCACCGAAGACAGAAAAGGAAGTCAGAGCATTCTTGGGGAAGATTCAGTACATCAGTCGGTTTATTGCCAAGCTGACATCGGTATGTGAGCCTATCTTCAAACTGTTGAGAAAAGATCAGCCAGTGAGATGGAATGAACAGTGTCAGACCGCCTTCGACAGAATCAGAGAGTACTTGGTAAAGCCACCTGTATTGAAACCTCCGAGACCGGGCAGACCTTTGATATTGTATTTGGCTATAGAATCAGAAGCATTGGGGGGTATGATGGTACAGGCAGATGAGACAGGGGTAGAACATGCAGTGTATTATCTGAGTAAGAAGCTGCTTCCGTATGAGGCTCGGTATCAGGAAGTTGAGAAGATATGTCTTGCAGTGGTATGGGCTTCCAGAAAGTTGCGGCATTATTTCCAGTCATACAAGATCCAGGTAGTGGCAAAGGAGAATCCTCTGAAATATCTTCATTCAGTGCCTTCACTAGTGGGAAAACTGGGCCGATGGTTGGTATTGTTGACAGAGTTTGACATTGAGTATCTCACCTCCAAAGTGATCAAGGGACGAGCAGTAGCGGAGTTTCTGGCATTGCAACCTGTTGAGGGGGATCAGTATAAGTTTGAGTTTCCAGATGAAGAGATCCAAGCAATAACAGTTCAGAGATGGAAGATGTACTTTGACGGAGCAGTGAATTACAAGGGAGCCGGAATCGGGATCGTGATAGTGACCCCCGAGGGAGAGACTTTGCCTTTGGCCAAGAGGTTGACATTCAGAGTGACTAACAACATGGCCGAGTATGAAGCATGTGCTTTTGGTTTGACAGCATTGATAGCCTTGAAGGCCGGAAGTGTTGAAATCTACGGAGATTCTATGTTGGTAGTCCAGCAGATGCGAGGAGAATGGGAATTGAAGGAAGAACGGTTGAAACCTTACCTTTTTCACCTCAGAAAATTGGCACAGGTTATCCCCGAGTGTAAGTTTCAGCACCTACCGAGAGAAGAGAATCAGATGGCAGACGCATTGGCTACACTAGCAGCGACTTGGGAAAATCCAGAGAAGTTAGTGATGAGACCGTTGGTACTAACAACAGCAAGTAAACCTGCTTATGAGATAGAAAGAATTCTGGAAGTTGAGGTTGACGACGGTAAACCTTGGTATTATGACATTCAGAGGTATCTGGAACATGGTGAATTCCCGGAAGGGGCGGGCAGAAAAGACAGAATAGCCATTCAGAAGTTAGCTTCCCAGTATGTGACTTTGAAGGGGAACTGTACAAGAGGCAGGCAAACGGTATTCAGTTGAAGTGTTTGAGAAAGGAAGAAGCTCAGCATGTAATGGAAGAAATACACGCCGGGGTATGTGGTCCGCACATGAACGGGTTGAATCTGTCCCGCAAGATAGTGAGACAAGGTTTTTATTGGTCAACCATGGAAACAGACTGCGCGAAGATGGTAAAGCACTGTCATGACTGTCAAGCACATGGTAATTTGAATCACTTACCGCACACAGAATTGCACGGGTTGTCAGAGCCGTGGCCTTTCTCAGCATGGGGAATTGATATGATTGGGGAAATTCGACCAAATGCATCAAATGGGCATCGCTTCATAGTGGTGGCAGTAGATTACTTCTCAAAGTGGGTGGAAGCCGAATCATTCCGTAATGTTACAGCGAAACAGATGGCAAGGTTCATAGCTCGGAACCTCGTTTGTCGGTATGGTATGCCGCATCATGTAGTGACAGACAACGGGGTCCAGTTTCAAGGGGAGACGAAGGCAATGTTACAGAGGTATGGGATAGGCCACCACAAGTCATCACCGTACAGGCCGCAGGCAAATGGGGCAGTTGAGGCAGCCAACAAGACTATAAAGACAATTTTAGCTAAGATGACAGAGAATTGCAGAGATTGGGCCGAGAAATTACCGTATGCTTTGTGGGGGTACAGAACATCAGTAAGAACAGCAACAGGGTCCACACCTTACTTACTCCTGGTCTACGGAATGGAAGCAGTATTGCCAATAGAAATGGAAATACAGTCCCTGAGGGTATTAGCAGAGGCAAAATTACCGGAACATGAATGGGCCGCACAGAGATTTGATCAGTTAGCACTGTTGGATGAGAAGAGAACGAAGTCTTTGTATCACATGCAGTTGTATCAGAAGAGACTAGCCCGGGCATTCAACAAGAAAGTACGCCCCACCAAGATCAGAAAGGGTAATTTGTACTTAAGCAGTCGAGGCCGTCGACGACAGATCCGAGAGGGAAATTCAGGCCGAACTGGGAAGGACCCTACATCGTTCAGAAAGTCATGGGAAATGGAGCAGTGAAGTTGTCAGATCTCGAGGGAAATGAATTCACAGAACCAATCAATGTCGACAGGCTGAAGCTGTACTTTGCTTAAGAAGACTTGGTCGCCAGTGGAAGACCTAACCCAACGGAATGAGAAAACTCATGCATACATGCATACACGTAACCTATATGCATCTTTTTGTGTTTGTGCTGTTTTGTGTAAACAGGTGATGAAGAAGAAAAGAGCAAGGCCCATATCGGCTGAGGAGCGAGGCTCCACATCACATCATGTCAGCTTGGGGGCGAGGCCCGTATCAGCTGAGGAGCGAGGCTCCATGTCACATTATATCAGCTCGGGGGCGAGGCCCATATCGGCTGAGGAGCGAGGCTCCACATCACATCATCAGTTCGAGGCGAGGTCCCTATAGTCCGGTGTGGGTTTGAGGTGCCCAGGGTTCGGAGGTGCCCACTACAATCAAATCAGTTCGAGGGCGAGGTCCCTATAGTCAGCGGTGTTGGGTCGAGGTGCCCAGGGTCGAGGTGCCCCCGTTGTCAGTTGTAGTTCCGGGTCGAGGTGCCCAGGGTCGAGGTGCCCACTACATCATCAGTTCGAGGGCGAGGTCCCTATAGTCAGCGGTGTTGGGTCGAGGTGCCCAGGGTCGAGGTGCCCAGTTTCGAGGTGCCCCCGTTGTCAGTTGCAGTTATTGGGACGCGTCCCAGGATCGATCCGCTGCAGTATCAACTCAACTCGAGGCGGCAGCCGAGCCAGGTAAGTAAAAATGCATTGCATAACTTTGATAGGATTGTTCAAAGTCACACACTGCACAAGTCCCATCAAAGTGGGGGCGACTGTAGGCATTGCATTTTCGCATGTGAAACCCGATGATGAGTCTCAATTGGAGGCACTACCTTTTTAGCTAAGGATATTGCGGGAAACGGAGGTCGGAAGGGGAAATTCGGAAAAGTATGTCATCAAGTTCATTCCACAAGTTCACTGTCTTCGTTGGTGCTGCGTTCGTTACTTCGTTCGAACCTCGTGCAGATTGCGGACGTTCGTGCCGCGTGCGAGGAGGCGTTCGAACGGAGCCGGTAATTCTGGTTTTGCTGCTAGCCTCACACCTCACACCAGCCCATTGGCCCCCCAAAGCCCATAAAACACATCCCAAATTAAATAAATAAATATTAAACATTAAATAAAATATTTAAATCATTTACCAATTAAATAAAACATAAAATAAAATCATGCCTAATAATAAATCAAATATATTATATACTAAAACTAAAAATAAGATTTGCCTAATTAAAATCAATCTTAACCAATTAAAGCCAATCACATATTTGACTTCTAATTCAATAAATATCCACCTTTAAAAGTATTGACTTCCTAATCTAAACCAAATTTGTCCCCCCTCAATCTTTGACTTTCCTTGCTACACAAATCATATCCCCTCTTTGGAAACCATCTCTTCCTTGTGAGACAAGGTGAAACCCTAGACATCTTCTATATAAACCACCCCCTCCCATCACCTCTGCTCTCCCTAGTTCACACATATACACAAAACAAAGAAGCCTTCCCATTGACGCCCATTGTAAGCAAGAAACAACAAGAATTTCTCTCTCCATTCTCCTCCCTCCATAGCCGAAAATACAAGCCTTCCTAACCATGAAACCAGCCCCTGCACCCCTCTAAAACACGCCAAGTACCCCTAAATCACCTTAAAACAGCAGCCAAATCACCTTAACACAGTCCCCAAAATCCAAAAACAGTAACATAAAAACTGCATAGATAATCTTAAAATAATCACATATAATTGCACTAAAAACCCACACAAACTTGGAATAGTTTATTGAAAACGTTAAAACAGGTAGCCCGTGCAGTGAGCAGCAAGACAGAAGCCGAATAGGAGCAGAACGGAGTTCGAACCGCAAGCAAAACGCAAAGCAGTGAGCTAGGACGCTGAACCAGTGAACCAGAAAAGTTGCGGAGCTGTACCCCTTCCGATCTTCGTGGAACGCGAGTCCGAGAGACGGCTTAAAAGGTTAGACCTGAGGGTATCTTTCACACTTGTTTTCTTTTTCCGCATTATTTATTAAGTTTACTTGTATGATTGTCATGTGGAATGCATGTTGTGGTCTTTGAGTAGATAAACATGCATGAATTATGAAATGTAATATGTTGTGGGTATTGGATGAATGAGAGATGTGTCAACTCTCGCGGTATATCGGATGGAAACCCGGACATAATTTCATAGCCGATTCCGAATGGACGGTAATATGATCTGTACTCGGGCCACAACTCCACGTACCGCTTGGGTAAACGGCACCATCTTTCTTTTGTTGTGTTGCTTTTGTTTATTTAGTTCTCTTTACTTGAATTCAATATGTTGTTTAGTTATGCATGATTCAACCAAGCGCATGGGCTTAGTGAGTTAGTCCAAAGGTCCTCCATTTGGGAGACAAAGAGCCGAAAAGGCCACCTTTGTGACACTACTTCGCCGCGCCGGTTGATGTGTGTTCGGTTGGATGCGAGATACGTTCAATCGGGCATACTTAGTTTGATATTATTATCTTTTATGTATGGTTCAATCAAGCGCATGGGCTTAGTAAGTGGAATGAAAGATCCCTTATGGGGAGGGGTTAAAACCCGTTACCACGATGCTTTGCCGCGCCGGTTGATGTGTGTTCAGATTGGATGTAAGATGTGTTCAATCGGGCATACTTGGTTGATATGATTGGTTCTATTCTTGTATGTGTGATGTGACGCGCATGGGCTTAGTATGTTGGTCTAAAGGTCCTCTCTTTGAGAGATCAAGAGCCCCAAAAGGTCACCTTTACGGCAGTACTTCGCCGCCCTTTTATTTTGTGTTTATGTATTGCGTCCCATTTCATGCATCAGGTCTGTTCCCGTTCGAACGCGTTTACGAACGCAACTCGAACGCGCATGTGTTTTTGCCTTATCATGTGTCAGGTCTATTTCCGTTCGAACGCGTTAACAACGCCATACGAACGTGAGCATTCTGTTTCATTTCCGTTCGAACGCGTTAACAAACGCCATACGAACGTGAGCATTCTGTTTCATTTCCGTTCGAACGCGTTATCAAACGCCATACGAACGTGAACCTTCTGTTTACCGTTCGAACGCGTTTACGAACGCTACACGAACGCGCACCCACTGTCTTAGTTTCATAATGCATCAGGTCTGGTTCCGTTCGAAGCGTTCTCGGACGCTACACGAACGCGGAACCTTCTGTTTACCGTTCGAACGCGTTTACGAACGCTACACGAACGCGCACCCACTGAATCGAGTCATCTTCATTAGATTTCATGCATAGTTTTCCTAGTAGCTATCCCCACATGTATGAATACAACTATGTTAATGATTACAATTCATATGCTTGTGTCGTGATAACATTTGAGTATTATTTCTTGTGGTATATCGGATGGAAACTCAGACGTAAATTCCGTAGCCGATTCCGAATGGACGGTAGTGCGGTCTGTACTTGGGATACAATTCCACGTACCACTTGGAAAAGTGCCCATATGTATGTTTGTATGGTTAATATGTGTGCTTGTGTTTTCTTGAATGTAATATGCAAATAAAGTTGTATGTTCGTTGCTATTTTGATATATGTTAAGCATGCGATTTTAGATATGAGATATATGTGAAATGTGTGCATAAGTTTTATTTTGCATATGAGAATTTAGAAGCATGATACTCTTGGAAATAAGTGTTACTTAAGCTTGATTAAATTATTACATAAATCCTTTCATTACAAGTGACATGAGTAAGGGACCATTCCGAACCCAACGGTTTGAGGTCTTCCCTTGCGAGGGGTGAGTGCGGCCTTAAATCTTTGTCCCGGTTCACACCGGGTGGCGACTCCATGTTATTATTTAGTACTTCCCAACTAGTGCCGCGAGCCTAGAAACGGCGTCGCCCAGGTCCTGTGTCCTACTTAGGTTAGAACATATTTTGATGGAATGACATTTTTAATTTGTTAATTTTATTTTAATAACACATCATTAACAACACACACTGTTTACCCACTCAGTCACATGTCGACCTCACTTACAATGCCAACCCTCAATCACATTATCGATCCTTAGCACATTTAACACAGTCACATTTGTGACATCAGTCACATTGCGATTATATTTTTTTTAATTTATAGTCACAAAATGACTATCAATTAAGAGTGTGTGTGTGTGTGTCTGAGTGTATATTTATTTAGGCACGGTCATAATGTGACTATAAATGATTTTATCAGCACGCAAAAAAATCAAAAGGAATTAATAATTAGTATGTATTTAAAATAAAAGTAAGTGCTTTCAAAACAGAAGTCCAAATTGGATATAAAAGGATAAAATATAATTAGACTTGTACACCATTTTTTTTTGCGAAGAAAAAATTACCATTCACCTGAACAGTAAATAAGTATATTTAAAACGAAGTGTCAAAGTGGAGATAAGAAGTTAACATGTATTTGGGTTTGTCGACCCCCTTTTAAAAAAAAAAAAAAAAACTAACTGTTCACATAAACATTAAATTTATTTATTTATTTATTTTTACTTGATAAGGTAAAAGAGGGTAAAAAATAGATTAACCCTCTCATTAGTAAAAAAATGACTAAGGAATAAAGAATGATTAAAGATTAATAAAATTTAAAATTTTAAGATTAAAGAGAGAATAAATTAAGAGGTAGGTTTTTTTTTTTAATAATATCCAACTTTATTTTAATTTTTTAAGATAAATATATAAAAGAAAACCAAACAACACCTGGAAAGCCTAAGCATACGGTGTTTATGTAGCAGTGTCCAATGCTAAAACCCCGACATTTTTTTTCACTTTAAATATACACCTGTATTACACACACACGAATGTGTTTTGAGAGGATGATATGGATATTTATTAAAATATTGAGGATAAAAAAAAATTAAAGATATGGATGTGTCTTAAGATTTGTCTTTGGGATTTTGTATGTACTCTTTTTTTCACTAAGTTTTTCAAGCCTTAAACGTTATTCATATATTTATTTATTTTATTAGTTTTGTTGGATGACAATGCGAATAGGCGAATAGCTAGCCACTCCCCAATCCTCAGCACAAGCGTTGAAAACTCCAAAAATGCACAAGTCCGTGGGACCATAGTCAGAAACGTGTCCATCATTGATTGGTTACTAATCACTGTGTGCTAACTCCTTGCGATGTCTCATACTCAGAGATGCGGGACCCGCCCACGTGGATTCTGAGACAGCGCCTCAGCGGATCGGACTGCCAAGAAATCCTGACGACTGATCTTCACGGTATGGGCAATTATCTGTATGATTCTGTATCAGCTGCTGCCGGGATTTGGATGGATTGATTGATTGAGCTTTCCTTTTTTCACCCTCACGTCACGCTTCTCTCGCCATGCTTTGTGGGTCCCATTACTCAATTTTCTTAACAAAAAAAAATTATTACAGGCCCATCACGACCGTCCATTAGGAATCTTGTTACTGACACATCTTCTGACATACGCAATAACCAACCCCTCATTAATTACAAATTTTTTTAATTCAACAATTCTCAAAACCGCTACCAGCATGAGTCCTAGGCATGGCAAATTGGCAATAAGATTAGGACGACCTGGGATTAAAAAATTCGGATTTTGGTCTTAAAATTTTAGATTCGGGCGAATTTGGCTCCGGACCCGAGTTCGCATCGATCCGAATAGATCGGGTCCGGAAAAAAAATATAATAAATTAAAATATAATGAAAAATATAAAATAAAATGTATGTATATAAAAAATATAATAGAATATAGTTAAAAAATATATATAAAAGAATAGAAATAAAACTAATAAAATTGACAAAATCCAAATATAAATATAAAATAATATAATTAAAAATTAAAAAAAAAATTAAAAAAATAGTAAACCGGATATCTGGATCCGGATCGGTATACCCGGATCCGGAACTGGGTATATTTACACGCGTCCGGAATCGGAACCCGGGGTGATGAAATTGCTTCCGGATCCGACCGAACCCGGGTCCTGATCCGGATTTTGTCATCCCTAAGCATGACATTCTAACGTAGTCTGGTGCCGCATCATGGTGTTTCCAGTCTCTGCTAGAATCGGTAACAGAACGGAAACTGGACGGGACAATATTTATTAATCTCGAATTCATTTTGTTATATTTTTCAGAGATAAAAAATTATTTCGGTTTCATTTTGTATCCCATTAAATCATATCCCATACTAAATTTAGTTTCATTTTGTTAAATCTCGTCTCATTTCGTTATCTTATCATATTCCGTTTGAATTTTCGGGATAATTTTTTTATCTCATCCCGATATATTTATTAATCCCATCTTAAATAGGACGGGATCCCATTAAGACATGACGATAAAAATTATGGGCCGTAACAGTTAGCAAATATTATGGGCCGTAAATGTTATTTTATGTATTAATCTTGTAAATATTTCGGATCTCGTCGATTTTATAATCTAAATGAGACAATTTGATTTATTTATATTTAATATATATATCATGATCATTTGTCTCGCAATTGTCAAATAGTATTTTTTATTCACATTAGAGTTTCTCTATCATCTTTATCTCTTATTTGAAATCATATCTATATTTATAAATAACTTTTAAAATGCTTAGTTTTCTTTCGGATGAACTACAATTAAATTTAAGGCAAAAATGCAAAAGTGACCCTCTAACTTTCACGTTTTTTCATTTAAGTCCTTTAACTTTCAGTTTTGTCAATTCAGTCCTCTAACTTTCAATTTTTGTCAATTCAAGACTCCGTTATAAATTCATCACGGTTGCCGTTACAAATAACGGCAACAATAAAGTAAACTTACTTTGCATGTTATTTAATTAATACCCTCAATTAGAAAATATAGGCAGACATAGGAAGCTAAAACAAAGTAAATGTACTATGCTTGCATCTTCGAGCTATTTTTTGTCAAAAACACATATCTCAAGTTCAATATGACTTTTTGTCAAAAAATTATAAAAATTATAACTAGTGCTAGTAATGAAGATATGTATTTATTATAAGAGATTAAGATAATCAAATATTTTACCTACTATATTTAGACTCGAATCGAATGATTCGATTGTGTTATTTCCAATCCTTCAAAAAAAAAACATGAGACGATACATTTTACATTGCAGTTGATCAGTGGACCCTAGCGACGAGTGTAGAAAATAATTATACGCAACTTATTTAGCAAAAACTTAATGGTTAGACATTACAATACATGCGATTGCACAGAATCAAAAGTTTTAGCAACTTATTTAGCAAAAACTTAGAAGGGTGTATTCAATTAAGATTTTAAAAGACTATTTATGAATAAAAAAAATCAAGTAGATTTTAAAAGACATTTAAAGAATGTAATGACTTATAAGATTTTATGAAATTTCTTTTAATCATGATTTTTTACATATTAGATTTTAAAATATTTATATCATAAGAATTTGTAAAAAAAAGTCTCACACAATCTCACATATAAAAAAATCCTTCGAAATCAGTAAGTTTTTCAATACCATAAGACTTTTTATTACTTATTTAAAGTCATAATTGAATACCATTAGATTTGGACACTCTCTTTAAAAAATCCTAAGAGTCTTAATGGAATACTACAAGACTTTTTAAATTATTTAAAAAGTCTTAATTGAATACCATAAGACATATTTAACCCAAAATAATCTTTTAAAATCTCAATTGAATACACCTCCTTTAATCGCATGTATTGTAATGTCTAACCATTAAGTTTTTGCTAAATAAGTTGCGTATAATTATTTTCCACACTCGTCGCTAGGGTCCACTGATCAAATGCAGTGTAAAATGTATCGTCTCGTGTTTTTTTTTTTTGAAGGATTGAAAATAACACAATCGAATCATTCTATTCGAGTCTAAATATAGTAGGTAAAACATTTGATTATCTTAATCTCTTATAAAAACACATATCTTCGTTACTAGCACTAGTTATAATTTTTATAATTTTTTGACAAAAAGTCATATTGAACTTGGGATATATGTTTTTGACAAAAAATAGCTCGAAGATGCAAGCAGAGTACGTTTACTTTGCTTTAGCTTCCTCTGTCTTAAATAACAGGTAAAGTACGTTTACTTTAATGTTGCCGTTATTTGTAACGGTAACAGTGATGAATTTATAACAGAGCCTTGAATTGACAAAAATTGAAAGTTATATGACTGAATTGACAAAACTGAAAGTTAAAGGACTGAAATGAAAAAACGTGAAAGTTAGAGGGCCACTTTTGCATTTTTACCTAAATTTAATGTAATTTATTCAATTTAAGCTTGAATTTTATTATCTAACTTCAAATATTGATCAATCCAGATTCACTTTACAATAACTAATAGTCAAAGTCTGTATGTTGAAGCATAACAAATAATAAAAAAATCATTAAAAATCTTATAAAAATAATTTAAAGTCCATATTAACTTTACAAAAACTACTAGTCAGAGTTTGCATCCTGAAGCACCACAAATAATAAAAAAATCATGAAAACAACAATCAATAATAGAAAATCAAAAAATGGTTAGGTTTTGTGAAATACTCCGATTTAGTTTTCTTATTTTAATAAGAAATTATATTTTATATTGTAATATGTCTCTTATTTTAATACTTTATTATTTTAATTTTATAATTTAATAATAAAAAATTAATTATATATTTATTTTAATTTTATAATTTATTAATAAATATGAGATTTTGTTTAAATATTATAATAGATTTCTTATTTTAATAATTTATAATTTTAGTTTTATAATTAATAATAAAAAAATTAATTATAGATTAGGTGTCACATACATTTTTTTTTAATTTTAATGGGAGATTATAATTTATTTTTTATTATAATAAATTTCTTATTTTAATAGTTTATCATTTTAATTTTATAACTTAAAAATACTAAATTAAAATATTAATCAATTAAATTAATAGGTTTCTTATTTAAAGAGGAGATTATGTTTTTATATTATAATATGTTTTTTATTTTAATTTTACAATTTAAAAATAAAAAATTATTTTTAAAGATATTTTAATTTCATAATTTAATAATAAATATGAGATTCTATTTTTATATTATAATAGGTTTCTTATTCTAATATTTTATTATTTTAATTTTATAAATTAATAAAAAAAATAATTATAGAGATTAGTTAGCACATATATATTTTTTATTTTAGTGATAGATTATAATATGTTTTCTTATTGTAATAGTTTTCTTATTTTAATATTTTATCATTTTAATTTTAAAAATAATAAATTACCATATTAACTCATTAAAGTAATAGGTTTCTTATTTTATTACGATATTATATTTTATATTGTAATAGGTTTCTTGTTTTAATGATTTCTTATTTTAATTTTATAATTTAATTTTGTAATTTAATTAAAAAAAATAATTGTAGAAATTAGATATCATATGACGCGGTGAGAAAGCTTTAAAATTTTTAATTTATATAAATATATATACACATACACACATATATACATACATATATTTATATTTATATGTGATATTATTCAAAAAGTTATCGGATAGTGTAATATGTTTTCTTATTATAATAAGATTCTTATTTTTATATTTTTAATTTAATTTTATAATTTAGTAGTATTTCTTATTTTAATATGATAGTATAATATGTTTTTTTATTATAATATATTTCTTATAAAATTATAATGTACATTTTTATTGTAATAGACTTTTTAATTTAATTTATAATTTAATAATGAGTCATCATGTTTCGCGATGGGGAAGCTTAAATGTAACATCTCTGATGTTTAGCATGGTCATACAGTTCATGCATGTGATGTTTCAGATACATGAAGGTTTTTTGTATGTGGACCGACCCTTATAAGTCAAGTTTAGACCTCAAGTAAGAGATTGAAATTTCAGCATTTTTTGTTTATGTTGTGTTCATTCTGGCATTTTAACGCAACCAACATTCGTGTTTGTGACATGTTCTTCATGTTGTTCAAACGAAACTTCCCAGAGAATTTTCGTTCAAGTTGCGTTTTACAGTTCGTTCGAACGCAACCTTCCACGGGGCTTGCGTTCGTACGATGTTCTCCAGCTCGTTCAAACGCGAACTTTGAAATTTACTTGCATCTGTGTGGCGTTCGACGGGCATTCGAACGCCCTGTGATTTTTAAGAGGAAAATCACTGAAATTTTGAGCCCCTATAAATATGTCTTATTCTTTATCTTTCTCATCTCTCTTTCTCTCTCACTGCCCACACCCAAACCACCATTTTAGCTCATGAAATCAAGTCAAATCTTGAGATTCTCATGCATTTCCAAGCATCTAGAGAAGCAAGTAAGCTCATTCTTCTTCACTTTATCAATTGTTTTGCATTTCACCATGGATTTCTCAAGCTTAGGTGAAATGCATGCATGATCCATTTCGATTTCTCATGATTTTGAATGATTACAAGTTAATCATGCTTAGAGAGGTGCCTAATAACATGATATGTGCATGATTTGAGTGGAAGCACATTATATGACATGGGTTGGGTAAACCTTAGTAATTTGGGGTTTTATCATGTCATGAAATTTATGAATTGAGTTTTATTTCATATTGCATGGTATATCAATTTGGTGATAATTAGTGTTGCGTAAGCATATAGGGGTTTATCTGTGAACTATCTCTTTGTGTTGTTATTGGATGTTTTAATTGAGGGTCGGGTTGGCGTTGTCACGAGATGCCCGTTCCCAGACTTGTATTGTATTTGCCCCACATTGCATTTCAGCACATTAGGAAATGCCTTAGGTTTTCTTGTCAGCATGAGTAAAATGCATCATTATTGTGCATGATTAGGATTGTTATGTTCGAGTATGCTAATCGTTCTTGAACACATGATAGATTCCACGCAGAGGAATCCTTCCAGTTCCATTTGAGCACGCGTACATTAGGACGTTGGTTCTGTGAGTGAATGCTTCTTTTTTCTTTATGTTTTCCATCTATTTATATTTACGATATACTTTAGTTTCAATATATTCGATTTAATCTACGTCTTACGTCTTATGCTTCAGTTCAAGTTTTCCGTTTAAGAATACAACTATGTTTTCAGCTACGTATTCAGTTTATAGGTTCGGTTTATATTCTTAGCTCACGAGTTTAGATTACGTTTTCAATTTACACTTCGGTTTACGTCATACGTCACATATCTATAATACATGTTCCAATTTGTGAAATTTCATTTATAAGTACTGGTTAGGGTTCCGTTTGGACGGCGCTCATCCCATACTTACTCAAAAATATGTAATGGGTGTCGTACGAGTATTGTTTGCATAAGCCAGTGCACATGTCATTTATGTGTATGATTTCATGATTATGTTCTCTGTCGAAGTGCATGTTCATTGTTCTCAGTTGAAGTGCATGTTTCTAGTTTTCACTCTTTGATGTATATGATTTTAAATTACGCTTCAGTTTACGATTGGTGTCTTTTCAAGCGTCATAATTTCAGTTTATAGTTAACATTTTCATGAATCATGTTTTCATGTTATAAATGTGTAGTTCATGTTTTCAGATGTCTATAAATTTTTAATGAACATGGTTTACAAGAAACAAGAAAATAATATTTTCAAACACCAGTATAGTACCGCCCCCTCAGCATGCCTAATGGTTTCAGATAAACCCTCTTAGGCCATTACAATTCAGCATGTCTAATGGTTTTAGATAAACCCTTTTAAACTATTTCAGTTACAGCTCAGTTTCCCATGCTTACGTGTGTTGGGGTTTTATTAGAAATTACAAGGTTAGCGCAGCGGAACGCGGAAAAATGATTTTTCCAATTTCAAAATTTTTTCTTGGAACATTTAAATAAACTTATTTGTTTAATTAACCAATACTTAAATTATGAAATTATAACCCAAGAAATCATATTTCTTTTAATTACAAAATTACCCCAAACTTTTGCAAATTAATTATTTTAGTTTTAGATATGTCAATTACATATTTAATTGATTCCAAATCATTCCCAAAATAATTTTTACAATTTTACAACAAAACCAGAAACTTTTTCAGATTTGCGAAAACTGCCAGAATTTTTCCAGAATCTACAAAACAGCCCAGAATTTTAATTAATTATAATTTGGCCCAATTTGTTCAAAACACATCAAGATCAAATCCAATTAATCCCAAATTTGACACACATCAAATATACATCAAATTATAACATATATATGAAAAGCCCAAAAATTTGAGTGGATTAAGAACCCTAATTTCACAAATCACTCAAATTGGGCAATATACACTAAATTAATAAAATTCAATACTTTAATCTTCAAATTACCACACCAATTAATTCTCACCATCATGAAATTAATCAAGAACAATTATAGGCTAATTATGAATGGCTAATTAACTCTAGAATGGCAACTTTAATTTTCTAATTAATTTATTAAGCTTAATTACATTAATAAGTAAATAAATTAATTCTACATGCATAAACACATCCAACAATCATCCAACAATTTTAATTACAAACTAAAAGAGTAGAGGCATGATCTTAACAACACAATTGAAGTTAAGAATTATTGAAACATTTTTCATGTAGTAGAAGAAATGAAAATACTTACAACATCCAATTTTGCCTTGTTTTTCTTTTCTTTCTCACACAAATGCTCTCAACTCTCCTTTTGTTAATTTTGTTGAAGTTGTGTAAAAGTGTTAGAAAAATTGAAACAAAATAAATTTTTTTATTTTCCCTAGCATTGCCGATTTTACCAAGAAAAAATAAATAACAACTTATTTATTTTTGTAACTTTATAATTGGCACACTTATAAGCTTTAATAAAGCAACATTTAAACTTTAATAAAGTTATCAAATATGTGTTCCAATTATAACATGCCATTCCAAATTAATCATGACATAAAGATATTTATTTTATAAATTAATTTAATTATTTAACAATTAAATAATTAATTAATAAATATAAATATCTAAATATATGTATTATATTTACATTAAATATCTCAAATACATATATTCATGATATATAATTAAAATATCACAATTGATATTTAATTAATGTGTATTTAAATATCAAATATTAAATACAAATACACATTAATTCGGAAATGACCGTTAGGTCCCGAATGCATGTATTTTTCGTTTAACCATTAAACGAGTTATAAATAATCAGTATTATTCATAATAGTTGCCCTAGTGCTCTACGAGTATATTTCATTAGTGAGACTCTCTAAATTCAGGCATATCCGTCACGAAATCAAATTTTGTGTCCATAATTCACCCACCCGTAAATTATGACGAACACAGATAAACTCACTGAATCATACATGTCGAGATCACTGCATACGTATAATCCCTCCGTCACAGGTATCCGGATTAATCCAGAGATATAGATACAAACGTCAAATCTCTATAGATATAAGCACGTCGACGTTTCTATTAACAATCCCTCAAATAACACTTAGAACTAATTTCTACAGTGTACCACGGGCCCATGGATTTAACAAATTTCTAATTCCATATTGAATATCTATGCTCTGTACACAGAGCTGACGGATCCTATCTTGATACAGGGGAGGTCATATCTAAATAGATCGGTGACATGACTGACATCTAAGTGTGGAGGATAACTCAAATATCCACAGTGGTATCTCAATTCAAAGAATCGCTATGCTCACTCAACCCGAGAAGATTCTTATTGACGTTGGTGTACCATCCATTAAGAATCTTCGGTGAGTCATTCAGTGTTTATCCGCTATAAACACATACACGTCTATACGAGTCTCCAAGACTCATGGTTCACTGAGAAACCATCAGAAACCAAGATTCCAATATACGATATGTACCAGTCTCAACGGGTTTACTTTACTGACTAAGTAGTGTAAACCTTGACCGGGAACATTCTAAGAATGACAACGTCATGATACAACTCAATGTCAGTTGCGACGCTTTTGTAACAGTATCATAACTAATCATTCTATGGTCTGTTACGTTTTTACCATATTAAAGAAGAAGTTGTATAAAAGAAACTGTTCATTTTATTCATAATAAAACGTTACATTAGTATTTACAAGGAAATACATAATAAAATTGGCGCTCAGAGCACCAACCCTCACAAAATCTCTCACTTGCTCTAGTGCCAATATCGATTGTATCTAATACCCATCGACTCCACATGTTTATCAAATAACTTCGGAGGTATGGCCTTCGTAAGTGGGTCTGCTACATTATCTTCGCTCGGTACCTTGCACACAACAATGTCCCCTCGCGACATAATCTCTCGAATGATGTGGTACTTTCGTTCCACATGCTTCGACTTCTGATGCGCCCTTGGTTCTTTTGCTTGCGCAATGGCTCCAATATTATCACAATATAACGGAATCAGATTCTCGATACTTGGGACTACTCCCAATTCTGTGATAAAGTTCCTAACCCAAACAACTTCCTTTGCAGCTTCAGAAGCTGCAATATATTCCGCCTTTGTGGTGGAATCAGTTGTCGACCCATGTTTGGAACTCTTCCAACAAACTGCACCACCGTTAAGGGTAAACACGAATCCTGATGTAGACTTTCTATCATCAGGATCCGATTGGAAATCGGAATCCGTATACCCATTAACTTGCAGTTCGTTTCCTCCATAAATTATAAACTTATCCTTAGTACCTTTAAGATACTTTAGGATATGTTTAATGGACATCCAATGGTCATTTCCTGGATTGGACTGATATCTGCTCGTCACACTAACTGCGAAGCTGATATCAGACCTAGTACATAACATAGCATACATGATGTTGCCCAAACACGAAGCATAAGGTTGATTAGACATTCTAATCTTCTCATCTTCTGTTTGCGGACACATCTTCTTCGAAAGATGTAAGCCATGTCTGAACGGTATGTTTGCTGTCTTACAGTTACCAAAATTATACCATTCTAAGACCTTATCTATGTACTTAGATTAGGATAACCCAATAAGCTTCCTTTCTCTATCTCTATAGAGTTTTATGCCTAAGATATAAGAAGCTTCACCCATGTCCTTCATGGAGAAATTCTTACAGAGGTAAGCTTTGATGCCTTGCATCATCCCAATATCATTCCCAATGATAAGGATGTCATCAACATAGAGAATTAAAAATACCACCATACTCCCACTGGCCTTCTGATACACACAGGATTCTTCCGAATTCGTGAGAAAACCAGACAGCTTGATTATCTCGTCGAATCGAAAATTCCAACTTCGTGAAGCATGTTTAAGTCCATAAATGGACTTCTTCAGCTTTCATACCATGCCCGAGTTCTCGCTGGATAAAAACCTTCTGGCTGTTCCATATAGATTTCTTCATCAAGAAATCCATTTAGAAAAGCCATTTTGACATCCATTTGCCAAATCTCGTAATCATGATATGCGACAATTGACAATAAAATCCTGATGGATTTTAGCATAGCAACTGGAGAAAAAGTTTCATCGTAGTCGACACCAGGTCATTGCGAGTAACCTTTAGCTACCAGTCGGACCTTAAAGGTTTCAACATTTCCATCGGGCCCTCGCTTCCTCTTGTAAATCCATTTACAACCGATAGGAACAATTCCTTCGGGAAGCAGACCAAGTTCCAAAATTGATTCTCATGCATAGAGTCCATCTCGGATTTCATGGCGTCCTGCCACTTCACGGAGTCGATTTCCAACATCAATTCTCTATAGGTAAAAGGATTAGTCTCTTCAACTAAGAGAACATCGAGACTTTTTTCTTATATCAAATACAAGCGTTCATGAGGTCTAGATACCCTTTGTGACCTACGGAGTGTGTGTGTTGAAGGTTCTCCATCTTATTGAACTACAGGTTCCTCCATTAGTTCGTTGGTTCCAGGTTGTACTTCATCAAGTTCAACATGTCTATGATCACCACATTCAGCCAAAAATTCTATTTCTAGAAATTTTACGAAGCGAGCTACGAACACATTTCGATGCTCGGTATCATAGAATAAATATCCTTTCATATTTGAATGATATCTAAAAAACCTAAACTTTTACCCTCGAGGCAAAAGCTTATCTTACTGAGCCATCCTGACATAAGCAGGACACCCCCAAATCTTAATGTAACTAAGATTTGGTTTCTTATCGATCAATATCTGATACGGAGTCATAAGAACAGCCTTGGAATGAATCTTGTTCAAAAGATGTGCGGCAGTTAAAAGAGCATAACCCCATAAGTAATATGGTAAATCTGTATAACTCAACATCGATCGGACCATATCTAATAAAGTCTGATTTCTCATCTCTAACACTCCATTATGTTGCGGAGTGCCTGGAGGAGTATATTGAGTGAGAATCCCATTCTCTTTTAAATAATCAGTGAACTCTCCACTCATATATTCACCACCTCGATCAAATTGAAGGCATTTAATATATTGACCAGTTTGTTTTTCAACTTCATTTCGGAATTCTTTGAACTTTTCAAAGGTTTCCGATTTATGTCTCATCAAATAGACATAACCGTACCGTGACAGATCATCGGTAAATGTGACGAAGTAAGAAAAATCACTGTGAGCAGTTTGACTTAAAGGACCACATACATCAGAATGTACGAGTTCCAATAAGTCAGTGGCTCTGTGTCCAACACCTGAAAATGAGGCTTTGGTCATTTTACCCCGAATACAAGATTCGCAAGTTGGATAAGGTTCAATGGTGAGATCATGCATCAAACCATTCTTAACCAATTGGGTTAAGCGTTTCACGCCTATATGACCTAACCTCATGTGCCAGAGTTCAGTATTATTTATATCAGATTGTTTACGTTTATTTATTCAAGTATTAAAGATATCTTGTGAGGTGCGCAATATGTAATGACCATGCTCGTTTGGACAACAAAGGATCTGAATATTACTACTATCATATAAATACAAAGAACGATTCTTAATATTTACATTATAACCTTCAGTATCTAATACAAAAAAGGGACATAATATTCGCCACACATCCTGACACAAAAATACAGTCATTTAACAAAAGTCTCCCACTGGGTAAGGGAATCTCGCATATGCCCACTGCAACTGCATCCAGAGAGTCGCCGCACTCCCAGATGCAGCTGTCTACTTCCCGCCAGCACCTGCAACATATTGCAAACGTGAATAGGACAAGCAGAATCCAAAATCCAATTAGATGTCATAGCTTCACAAGCCAATGAGATATCAATAATAGGAAAAATAAAAGTATCTGATGTCGATGCTCTTTCATTCATTAGTTATGCAAGATAGTCCGGACAGTTGCGTTTCCAGTGCCCGACTTTCTGGCAGTGGTGGCACTTGTCTTCAGAAGCTCTCTTGGGCTTCGCCGTCTTACCCTGCAGAGGAATATTGAAACCCTTCTTTTTCTTTCCTTTTGTCTTCTTCCCCTTCGCCTTGGATTGGGAAGAAGCGGAAAGTGAAGTGGGTTTCGGAAGGCGAGTCGGAACTCCCTTCCTTAAATTTCCTCTGTGAGAACATCATAAACTCACGGTAAGAACAGTGAATCCCATTCATGTTGAAGTACATGACGAACTGGTGATATGACGCCGGGGTGAACCGAGAATGACACTACGACCAAGAGTCTCATTGAGAGGGAAATATTGTCGCCTCAACTGCTTGATTAAATCGATCAAGTGAAGCACATGCGGGCTCACAACCTGCCCCTCATCAAGTTTAGAATGGAATAGTTCCATCGAAACTCTATGAACCACGACCTATTCATGGTACATTAACGATTCACGAAGTTGTGTCATCATGCTATATGCATCGTGCATCTCAAAATAAGTATTCTTAAGCTCAAAAGAAAGAGAACTCAGGATGAATGATTTAACCCTTAAATCATCATCCTTCCATTGCTGGAAAATCTCATGTTCTTCTGGAGATGCATCAGGTGATATAGCAAGCGGTAATGGACCTTCCAAAATATACCACAGCTTCTCGAAATTGAGGACAATCCTCAAGTCCATATCCCAATCCGTAAAGTTTTCTGCGCCTTTTAGTTTGTTCGAAAGGATTGGTTGGAGGTGCCGCCATCGCAAATCTATCAAATAGACAGCGAATCAACGGTAAGCATATAAGCAGATAAAAGATTATAACAGTTTCATAATATATATAAAGCATTAACTAGATCATGGATTTTTAATCTAAAAATACCCTCCCACTATTTCATGCAATACTTAATCCCCAAACAGAATAAAAACATGCGATAATCAAATCATAACATAATAGTGAAAGGTGGACCCCATGAATATATTTCAGCTCACAGCTTTGGCACGTTCTCCCCTACGTATATTCATTAGGTAGACAATTCATTGTCATCACTCAATAGACTCATGGGTTTTCGGTCCTGGTCGTTTCTCGTTGTGACAGCTTTGGCACGTTCACAAGGAGGCGTACCAAGGTCAAACTTGTCAATGATGAATTCAAGATACTTACGTAACCCTGACAGCTTTGGCACGTTCAGGATTCGCTTTCGCTTGAATTCACCTAATATCATATATCCGGTACATATAAATTTCTACCGGCCATATCCTCACAGCTTTGGCACGTTCTCGGATATAGTCGTAGAAAATTTATTGATAAGCGGTATTGACAAGACGGACCGATTAATATGCATCAAATACATATTAAATTAAAACCTTATTTTAAATAGGGATTTTCCGCTTAAGATGTTTTTAATTTATTTAATCAAATTAAATAAACACATGCATGCATTAAAGTCAAGATTAAAGTTAATATTGAATTTTAAAGGCATAATCATATATCGGGGTTCCAGAATCAGACTCGCTCTGATACCATTTTGTTGGGGTTTTATTAGGAATTACAGGGTTAGCGCAGCGGAACGCGGAAAAATGATTTTTCCAATTTCAAATTCTTTTCTTGAACAATTAAATAAACTATTTTTTATTATTAATTAACCAATACTTAATTATGAATTATAACCCAAGAAATCATATTTCTTTTAATTATAAAATTACCCCCAACTTTTGCAAATTAATTATTTTAGTTTTAAATATGTCAATTACATATTTAATTGATTCCAAATCAATCCCAAAATAATTTTTACAATCTTACAACAAAACCAGAAACTTTTCAGATTTGCGAAACTGCCCATAATTTTTCTAGAATTTACAAAACAACTCAGAATTTTAATTAATAATTTGGCCCAATTTGTTCAAAACACATCAATCAAATCCAATTAATCCCAAATTTGACACACATCAAATATACATCAAATTATAACATATATATGAAAAGCCCCAAAATTTGAGTGGGTTAAGAACCCTAATTTCACAAATCACTCAAATTGGGCAATTTACACTAAATTAATAAAATTCAATACTTTAATCTTCAAATTACCACACCAATTAATTCTCACCATCATGAAATTAATCAAGAACAATTCTAGGCTAATTATGAATGGCTAATTAACTCTAGAATGACAACTTTAATTTTCTAATTAATTTATTAAGCTTAATTACATTAATAAGCAAATAAATTAATTCTCCATGCATAAACACATCCAACAAGCATCCAACAAATTTAATTACAAATTAAAAGAGTAGAGGCATGATCTTAACAACACAATTGAAGCTAAGAATTATTGAAATATTTTTCATGTCGTAGAAGAAATGAAAATACTTATAAAATCCAATTTTCCTTGTTTTTCTTTCTTTCTCACAAATGCTCTAAACTCTCCTTTTGTTAATTTTTGTTGAAGTTGTGTAAAAGTGTTAAGAAAAATTGAAACAAAATAAATTTTTTTAATTTCCCTAGCATTGCCGATTTTACCAAGAAAAAATAAATAACAACTTATTTATTTTTGTAACTTTATAATTGGCACACTTATAAGCTTTAATAAAGCAACATTTAAACTTTAATAAAGTTATCAAATATGTGTTCCAATTATAACATGCCAATTCCAAATTAATCATGACATAAAGATATTTATTTTATAAATTAATTTAATTATTTAACAATTAAATAATTAATTAATAAATATAAATATATTAAATATATGTATTATATTTACATTAAATATCTCAAATACATATATTCATGATATAATTATAAATATCACAAATTGATATTTAATTAATGTGTATTTAATAATATCAAATATTAAATACAAATACACATTAATTCGGAAATGACCGTTAGGTCCCGAATGCATGTATTTTTCGTTTAACCATTAAACGAGTTATAAATAATCAGTATTATTCATAATAGTTGCCCTAGTGCTCTACGAGTATATTTCATTAGTGAGACTCTCTAGATTCAGGCATATCCGTCACGAAATCAAATTTTGTGTCCATAATTCACCAACCGTAAATTATGACGAACACATATAAACTCACCCACCCGTAAATTATGACGAACACAGATAAACTCACTGAATCATACATGTCGAGGTCACTGCATACGTATAATCCCTCCGTCACAGGTATCCAGATTAATCCAGAGATATAGATACAAACGTCAAATCTCTATAGATATAAGCACGTCGACGTTTCTATTAGCAATCCCTCAAATAACACTTAGAACTAATTTTTACAGTGTACCACGGGCCCATGGATTTAACAGATTGCTAATTTCATATTGAATACCTATGCTCTGTACACAGAGCTGACAGATCATATCTTGATACACACAGGATATCCTGAGCATCAGTCCACACCCAACGAACAGGCGGAGGTCTGATCTAAATAGATCGGTGACGTGACTGCCATCTAAGTGTGGAGGATAACTCAAATATCCACAGTGGTATCTAAAGTCAAAGAATCACTATGCTCACTCAACCCGAGAAGATTCTTATTGACGTTGGTGTACCATCCATTAAGAATCTTCGGTGAGTCGTTAAGTGTTTATCCGCTATAAACACCTACACGTCTATACGAGTCTCCAAGACTCATGGTTCACCGAGAAACCATCAGAATCCAAGATTCTAATATACGACATGTACCAATCTCAACGGGTTTACTTTACTGACTAAGTAGTGTAAACCTTGACCGGGAATATTCTAAGAATGACAACGTCATGATACAACTCAATGTCAGTTGTGACACTTTTGCAACAGTATCATAACTAATCATTCTATGGTCGGTTACATCTTTACCATATTAAAGAAGAAGTTATATAAAAAAAATTGTTCATTTTATTCATAATAAAACGTTACATTAGTATTTACAAGGAAATACATAATAAAATTGGCGCTCAGAGCACCAACCCTAACAACGTGCTGCTAGTTTCCGCTAAGTATGTTTCACGTCCCAAGTTACGGTACTGGTAAGATTTTTAGAATAACTATTTTTCAGTACTCATTTTATGAATTAACTTTGTGTTTTCTCAGATCGTGTTTATAGTCTCTAAATAGAGAGCACAATTTTCAATAAATAGTTCAGTTTACAGTAAACAGGACGATTTTCAGCAAAGAGTATGGTTTTCAGCAAATAGTATGGTTTTCAGCAAATAGCACAATTTCCAGTAAAAAGTACAATTTTCAGTAAATAGTACAATTTTCAGTGTACAACATAGTTTTCAGTAGATAGCTCAGTTTTCAGTAAAGAAATACAGTTTTCATAATAGTATGCGGTTTTCAGTTGAGTTGATGTTTTACGGAGAAAACATGTTTGTAGTTGTATTCTTGTATTTCCAGTTTTAGTACTCTCAATCTTATTACAGTTTTCAGTTTCAATATGACATTTAAGGGTCATGTCGTGGTTTTAGAGTCATGACATAGTTGTAGTTTTTACATCACCTTGTGCCAATTTCCAATTATGTATAGGTTCTCAGTTACATTACAACTAAATAAGTATATGGTTACATATGACTCAAAACTCAGGTTTGAAGTAGTTTTGCAGTTATTTATGTATTAGTCATCATATTATTTTATAATATGTGTTATGTTCACTCACTAAGTCGACCGTTTGACTTACTCCTATCAGTTTCAGCTTTACAGGCATTTCATAAATGTAAGTGGAGAACGATGCTATGGGGGCGATGGACGAGCATCAGTCATTATGGTCAAGCTATTAGATTTACAATGTCAGAGCCTGCTAATTGAGTGTGGCATCAGGTATGATTTTTTATTGTGTATAAATAAAGCGTGTAATTCGTGTTATAGTTAACATGTGGCATGTATCAAGTTAGTGTATCAGTATGTTTCAGTCATGCATGTTTATAGCAAATTATGAGATTAGCATGTACGTACAACATAGCACAAGTCAGAATAATTTATGATGTGTTAGACATAAGTATATGAGCCCGTAGTAGGTAACTTACGTAATCATGTATATGTTAGGTTGATTAAACCACCTCAGATTTGGGCTGGTCTTAGCCACGGGTTGTTTGGTATGGTGATGTTTAGATCAGTTCATGTGTAATGATGCATGTATTAATAGAGCATGTATAAGCCATGAGTAGTCATGTAATGTACGTGTCGGTCATGAGGGTTATGGAGATGGCTACACCGTCTCCTACCGTTAGTGTCGTGGGAAACTGAGATGTGATATTAAAAATATTATAGGGCCTATATTTTGCGCGGGTTGAGCAATTGAATTGAATTTTTAAGGTTTTTTTTTAAAAAAAAAAAAAAATTCTTAATTTGATACTATTATTTTTCATTTCACATGAGAAATTATTTGAGAAAGAAATAGAAATGAGGTCTTTAATTTTTCCTTCAAGATTACATTATGTGTACATTTTTTCGACAGTGTTTTTGTTTTGTTTGAATTGACTTTATTAAATAATTTTTTTGCATATCGTTTCCTCTGATTAAGCTGTTGTTTTGTTTATGCTATTATTGCCTCTCTTTTTTTTTTCTTTTTTTTTTTTTTATGATTTTTAAAGATTTGTGTATAAATCCTTCTCCTACTGGCATTAATTACAAATACTTGGTTTCTTTCCTTTTTATTTTTATTTTTATTTTTTCTTATTTTTTCCTCCTTTATGAATAAATAAATATATGTAGGAAAAAAGATATTATTTAATAGAAATAGACTGGCATAATATGTAGGAAAATAAATACCTTAAATGTTATTACTGTCTTTTATCTTTAAATCTTCTTTTAATTTACTTTTGGTCAATGCAATTCTTTCTGAATAATAATATATGCCCTAGTATAAGCAAATTTTATTTTTAGTTAATTTAAATCTAGGCGAACTCCCGAATAATAAATGTTTTGTTTTACTCAAAATGAATAAATTTTAAAATAAAAAATACGATTTAATTCAACTTGAAAAGAAAATAAGATTTCAAATAGAGACTAACATAAAGATTTTGAAAGAAAACAAATAACATTGAGGAAAATAATGTTTTAGGAGGCTATTAAGAGGATAACATAAAGTATTTAAAGGAAAATAAATAATGATTAAGAGAGAGCATCCGTTATTATATTAAAATAGTCATTAATGAATTAAGTAAATTGCTAATCTTTATAAGGAACTTGTCAAGCTCTATAAATTCTGGATTGCAAACAAATAAAATTAAACAAATTATAGTAATTATTTATAAGAAGTAACAGTAGCCTTACAATTCAAAATTAAATTCACCTTCAAAGTCAAAGTTCATAGTGCAATTTCTACTAAAATCATACATACTAAAAAAAAAAAGTAAGTACTATAAGGAAAAATGGTTTTTTTTTTTCTTAATCAACTCAATTGAACAGCCCTCTCCGAATCGTCGTGTTCCCATGCATTTTTGTCCGAGTTTACTTTCTTCCTTCAGTTCGGGTTCTAATTAATGAAATTTATGTTTTCTCACAATATAATAGTTTTCTTTTTGAATTATGATTGTTTTCTTATGTTATAATAATTTTGACAATTAAAACTTATCTTTGATAATTATCTTTTCAAATCGTGAATGTATGAGATTCTAATTACATAACAATTGCACATAATAAAATTTAGGACTAATTGTTAAGTGGATTTATTCTAATTATAATAGGTTTATAAATTTAATAAGTGGATGATAATCTTTTGATTACGAATATAATAGATCGATTTGTTAGTTTTTTTTTTTTATTGATAATAGGGCAACTTAATTTAATATTGATTAAAATTATTTTATTATATTTTTCTTATTTCAAATTGAGTCGCCTACGTGGCGCATTGAGAGAACTTAAAAATATTTAACTTTTATATATACTAGCAGATAACCTCAGCGATGCGTGACTCGTTTTATTAGAGACAAATATGATATATACCAAATGTAAAAAATAAAATTAATTAATATCGTATATTTAATTATAGTTGTCCATACAATGCAATTTCTTTAACATTCTTTCAAATTAACAAATGTGACTTTTAATTTATTCTATTTATAAATTTTTATTGAGAGAAAATAAATCTCTTAGTGCAAGTATAGATCTAGCTAGCTTAGGAACACTTTTATAATTAACTTAATATAATTCATGACTCTTGAACTTCTACTAATAAATAAGTGAGAGTTAATAAAGAATATGAAAAATTAAACATTAATAATTCATTTGAAATAAGTACACATTTAATTAACAAATTTTCAATCTTTAATAATATAAGAAAACAATAGTTTGGAAGAGTTGGGAAAATGAAAGGCTTGAGATTGAAAAATATGAAAAGTTGAAACATAAATAACTCATTTGAAATGATATTATTTCATAAACGTATTTTCAATAATTAATAATTTTGGGGAAATGAATGGTTTGTGATTAAAGAATATGAAAAGTTGAAATATTATTAACTCATTTGAAACATATGTATTTAATTAACGTATTTTCAATAATTAAATTTTGGAAAAAAATTTGAAGGATCTGAGAAAATAAAATATTATTGGTGGAAGAATATGAAGAGTTATATATTAATAATTTATTTTAAATATCAATAATTCATTTTAAATATTAATGATTCATACGTTTACGTGGACAGCCCAAAAAGGAAGTCATTTCTCAACTTTTTTATAATATATAAATATAGATATAGATATAGATATAGATATAAATAGATAGATATTAAGACCACTGATATTTACAATCTGAAATAAATTTAATCTTTCCAAATCTCATCGAGCAATTGTTTGATAACATAATTTAATATTTTGACCTAGAATATGTCGGATTTACTTGTAAATATTTGGAAAAAAAAATGTTTGCTAACTAATTCACACGAGACTTGAACTCTTTGCTATCCGATAATTGGATGGTTTTCCCCAATAATTCAATAAAGAAATTTTAAAATAGGAAAAATGAAATATAGACTCTCAAGATTATTCTAATGTACACACAGACCTCATTATTTTCAAAGATGAGTCATATTCACCCTTTTTTTTTTTTTTTGGGGGACAGAGAGATTATAAGATCCTGAAGGTTTGCCCAAAATAATAATAATAATAATATGTGTCTCAAAAGTAGGGAAGACAATTAAGATACCTCGTTCCGATCGAGTCTCATTTCATCTAGTTCTGTCCCGATTATTATTTGGAACGAAGAAATCGTCCCAACTACCGATATTATGAATCGGGATTCAGAACTTTTAGGCTAAAATTTGGGATTCAAAAAGAAAAAATAATATCGAATCTCGTCTTGATTTTCTATTCGTATCGTCCCGAATTTCGATTGAAATTTTTATTCGGTACGAAAAATCATCCAGAATCTCAGATCAAAAGAAGAGGGATCTCGGACATATATTCATGAAGGCCTGCCCACCTACAAATCATGACTAAACAACACGACACGTCGAACCATACAAGTCGAGGTTAAAACGCTAATGTATAATCCCTTCTTCATTAACGTTTCCAATTGAGTAAGGTTATAGTTATACTGTCAAAACCTTATCTACTCAATATATGAAATTTTTTATCCTTATATTCCATTGATAAATAATATAGCAAAACTATTTTTGAATATTATTTATAATGTTAAAGAAACAATTTCTTCAACGAACTTTCGGCCATAAAATTTCCGGAATATATTCTGAAAATTTCTGGAAATAAAATCCAACCATATGGACTGACGAATCCTCATATTAACACACACCGACCTTGGTGAGCATCGGTCTATACCTAACAACATCTAGCGGTCAGACCATGAAAGGTCTCTGACATGCATGGTATCAGACATAGAAGATCACTCATAAGACCACCGTGGTGTCTCAAGTCAAAGGACCACAATAACTACTCAACTCGAAAAGATAACTATTGACAGTTTTATGGAATATCTATTAGTCATCTTTTATGAGTTAATTCAATATTCATTCAACTAATGAATATCTGCATTTCTATACGAACTTCCGCTAAGCTCACAGTCTGTTGAGACAAACCATATGTCCATTACATATATAGACAATGCACTAGTCTTACCAATATAATGACCGACCCATGTCAATATATCTAGACTATGAATAATTTATATTCGAGAGAATGTGTGATATTTCTCAACACCATTTGCAACTCTTGCAACTATATCATCATATGTTGTAACTCTCGGGTCTTTACTAAATTCATATAAGGTTCCGAGTATAACTCGAAATCTCTAACTTTTAGAGTAATCTAACTCTTAGATTTACAATATATAAATAAAGTAAGAGTTTTACCATATTAATAAATAAATAACCATGATAAAATAAATATTATATTGCATAAATATCAAATATTCCTACAAAAAGTGAATGGTGCTCGATCACCATTTCCAACACTCCCACTTGATCTAGGCCATTCACGATGGTATCTAATACCCATGGACTCCACGTGTTTCTCAAACACCTTGGGAGTTAAGGCTTTAGTCAGTGGATCCGCTACATTTTCTTCAGTTCGTACTTTACAAACTACAATATCACCTCTAGCCAAAATTTCTCTAATTATGTGATACTTTCGTTCCACATGCTTAGATTTCTGATGAGCGCGACGTTCCTTGGCTTGAGCTATTGCACCATTGTTGTCACAGAATAACGGAATAGGATCTACTATAGATGAGACTACTCCAAGCTCCGCAACAAACTTTTTGATCCAGACAGCTTCCTTTGCAGCTTCTGAAGCAGCAATGTATTCTGCCTCGGTGGTGGAATCAGCAGTCGAACCCTGTTTAGTGCTTTTCCAACTAATGGCACCACCATTGAGAGAAAACACAAACCCAGATTTAGAATTTCTATCATCTGGATCAGATTGAAAATCTGAATCCGTGTAACCTCTCAATTGTAAGTCATTTTCTCCATAAATGAGAAACTTATCCTTTGTACCCTTAAGGTATTTCAGAATATGTTTCACAGCCATCCAATGGTCCTGACCCGGATCAGACTGATAACGGCTTGTAACACTTATAGCCATGCTGATATCAGGTCTGATACATAACATGACATACATTATGCTACCAACATCGGAATCATAAGGCTGGCTAAGCATTTTAGCCCTTTCATCATCTGTCTTAGGACACATTTTCTTAGACAGATGAATACCATGTTTGAAAGGCACATTGACTGTCTTATAGTCAACAAAGTTGTAGCTTTCTAAGATCAAATCAATGTACTTGGACTGAGAGAGTCCTATCAACCTCCTCGCTCTATCTCTATAAAGCTTTATGCCTAGTATATAAGAGGCCTCTCCCAAATCCTTCATGGAGAAATTCTTACTGAGATAGGCTTTGACAGATTGTAACATACCTATATCGTTTCCGATAATAAGTATATCATCAACATAAAGCACTAAGAAGACTACCATGCTCCCACTAACCTTTTTATAGACACAGGATTCCTCTTCATTCTTAATGAAACCAGACGATCTGATCACATCATCAAAATGATGATTTCAACTACGGGAAGCTTGTTTAAGTCCATAAATAGACCTTTTAAGCTTACATACCAGATTAGGATCTTTGGCGAATGCGAATCCCTCAGGTTGTTCTATATGGATATCTTCCTCAAGATTTCCATTCAGAAAAGCCGTTTTCACATCCATTTGCCAAATTCATAATCATAGTGTGCGACAATAGCTAATAAAATCCTGATTGACTTAAGCATGGCTACAAGAGAAAAGGTTTCCTCATAATCAATACATGATTTCTGAGTATATCATTTTGCTACGAGTCGGGCCTTAAAGGTTTCAACCTTTCCATCGGGCCCCCGCTTCCTCTTGTAAACCCATTTACAACCGATAGGAACAATTCATTCGGGAAGCGGAACCAAGTCCCAGACTTGATTATCATGCATTGAGGCAATCTCAGATTTCATAGCTTCCAGCCATTTCTCCGCATCGATGTCTAACATCGCCTCTCTAAGTTAAAGGATCATTTTCTTCAATTAAGAAAACATCGAGTGTATCATCAGATGACGTCCTGTATCTGACAGAGGGTCTCGATATCCTTTGTGACCTACGAGGTGGTTGTGTCAAAGGCATCTCATCTTCTTGAACTTCTGGTTCTATCGTCAATTCAATGTTACTTTGATTGACTTCATCTAAATCAATCATTATATGATCTGCACTTTCTAACACAAATTGTGTTTCTAAGAAAGTTGCATTTCGAGCAATGAACACATTTCGGTTCTCGGGATCATAGAACTGATATCCCATGAAATTTTTAGGATATCCAATTAATCGATACTTGTACCCTCTAGGTGCAAGTTTATCCCGCTGTGCAACTCTTATATAGGCAGGACAACCCCAAATCTTAACATACTTAAGACTCGGTTTCTTTCCAGTCCATAACTCGTACGGAGTAGTCGGAATGGCTTTCGATGGAACTTTGTTCAAAAGATGAGCGGCAGTGTCTAGAGCATGGCCCCACAAGTATATTGGTAGATCAGTAAAACTCATCAACGATCGAACCATATCTAATAAAGTTCGATTTCTCCTCTCCGAAACATCATTGTGTTGAGGAGTGCCTGGAGGAGCATACTGAGCGAGAATCTCATTCTCTTTTAAATAACTCACGAACTCACTGCTCATGTACTCACCGCCCCGATCTGATCAAAGGCATTTCAAGAGTTTTCCGGTTTGTTTCTCTACTTCAAATCAGTATTCTTTGAACTTTTCAAAAGTTTCTGATTTGTGTTTCATAAGAAAACACTAACCATATCGTGACAAATCATCGATAAAAGTTACAAAGTATTGAAACCCACCCATGGCAGCATGATTTAAAGGACCACATACATCGGAATGTACAAGTTCCAATAAATCATTAGCACGGTGTCCAACACCACTAAATGAGGATTTGGTCATTTTACCTTGAATGCAATATTCGCAAACTGGTAAAGGTTCTATGGTTAGATCCGATATCACACCATCTTTAACTAGTTTGGTTAGACGTTTTATGCCTATATGACCTAATCTCATATGCCAAAGTTCTGTGTTATTTATTTCTTCCGATCTTTTCCTTTTAGATTTCTCTATATTAAAGACATCACGATTTTTGGTAAGAATGTAATGACCATCAACCATGGGACATGAAACAAGCAAAACATTCACATTATCATATAAATTAAAAAGATCATCTTTAATATTTACATGAAATCATTCGCTGTCAAGTACAGGAAGTGAGATGATTTGCCGTATCATAGTCGGCACAAAATAACAGTTATTAAGTTTAATATTACATTCATAAGAGAGTTTCAAAAACAAAATTCCTACTGCTTCAACTTGTAGAGAATCTCCATTCCCCACTCGCAGCTGGATCTCTCCCGGCTTCAATCTTCTAGTTTCCCTCAGATCCTGCAACGAATTGCAAATGTGAGAGGGACAAGCGGTGTCCAACACCCAAGTCGAACTAGAATCAAAAGCAAGTGTAATGTCAATAATAGGAAAATAAATACCTGAGGGAGCTTTCTTCAAAGAGGCTAAATATTTCAGACAGTTGCGTTTCCAGTGTCCAAACATGTCGCAGTGGAAATATTTTCCTTTTGCAGCATCTGTCTTCACCTTTGGCTTAGAAACCCCTGCGGAAGCAACCTTTGGACCTTTACCTTTAACTTTCTTCTTCTTTTTCTGTTTCTTCCCTGTCGGCTTATGAGAAGCCTGAGAAGGTCCAGAAGAAGAACCACCAGTGACCATGAAAGCAGAACTATTCTTATTCATGTCTTCTTGAGCTGTCAGCAACATATTGTGCAACTCAGAATAGGTGGGAAGCATCTTATGCATGTTAAAGTTAACGATAAGGTCATTGAAAGACTTAGGAAGAGATGCGAGAATCACATTATTCCCAAGACGGTTATCAATAGGAATATCCATCATTTCAAGCTCTTCGATATAGTCTATTAGCCTCATCACATGTGGGCTAACAGGTTTTCCCTCCGGGAGGAAAGTATGGAAAAGCTCGACAGCCACCCTATGCATCTCTACCTGTGGTCGATCACTGAATAGTTCCTTCATATGGATCAAAATGGATCCGAAATCAGGCATCGGCATATACTTCCTCTGTAGTTCCGGCACCATAGATCCCAAGATGTATGATCGGACTTTCCGATCATCATCCTTCCATTTGATGAACGTCTCACGTTCTTCATCTAAAGCGTTATCCGAAACCCTTGCGGGCATTGGATGATCAAGAACATATTCAAGTTGCTCCGCTTGGCAAAGAATTCGGAGATTCATGAGCCAACATTATAGTTAACAGCACCCTGGAGCCTATGCGTATCAAGTATACGCGAAAGCGGGTTCAACACAGACATTCTGTCTACACAAGGATAAAATAAAACAGAAATTAATATTTAAATATCATGATAAAAACACTAAATAGAATATGAATTTACTTTTTCTATAAAGTGCCCTCGCATTGTCTTACATATTCTTTATAATCTCTACAAACAAGAATACAGAAATTTAACTCTTAAATCTCACAAAGCAAAGTAGATCCTTCTTGATATTTACGCAAATCTCACGCTTTAGGAATATTGACATTTGTAAATTCGAGAAGGTAGACAACTATTGTCAATTGCATCTCATACAACTCTTATATTCGGTCCTAAATCGAATCTCATCATCACGCTTTAGCAATATTGGATAGTTCAATTTTTTAGATTAACTTGTCTATTGCTGAAAGTAAGATACTAATATTAACCTCACGATTTAGCAATATTGGATAATACTTTCTCTTAAATTCGACTCATCTCATGCTTAACCGGAATAGTACAAAACATTATAATAAAACCCTCACGCTTTAGCAATATTGGAATAATCACAATGGTTTTACTAACACCGTATAGACAAGTCGGACCATGTCATATTTTCAACTAAAATAATGACACTTAATAATCTAGCGTAGAGATTTTTTTTAAAGTCAAATGCACACAAATATATAAAATGTATGCATGTCCAAAAAAGCCTAAAACATGTAATTCATATTAAATGTATGCATGGGCATTTTATAACATTGAAAAAAATTGTAAGGAACATGAACAATAAGAAGCACGTATCGCTCTGATACCACTTGTTGAGTGAGGAACGGACAAACCCGAGCGCAACGGAAACCCGCCCGAGATCAAAGCGCGAGCGAGTAAAATATTTTTTTTGTTTTAATTTTCGGCAGTCCTTAAAAAAGTGGGTTTAAAATTTTTAATTACAAACTTAAAATTTCCAATGCATTAAAATATTTTCATGTATTAAAAATTACCATAAGTCCATTTAAAAATTTCAACACATTTAAATCAATCTACCAACTTTTGACAAATTAATCTAAGCATCATAATTATTTCCAACACTTGAAAATAATTCAAATATACTAAAATTAATTTTTTCAACACTTTAAAAATTAATCCAAGCATACAAAATAATTTTCCAACTCTTGAAAAATTAATCCAAGCATTCAAAATTAACATATCAATTATATACTAATTTTCCAACACTTAAAAGCTTCTAATTCCTCACTTACATGCTTCCAATTAATCCAACAAACCACAACAATTTTTCTCAACTATAATCATCAAGAAATTGAACAATAAATTTACAAATTAAATTTTACCAACAATTTCTTTCAAGCCTTTCCAATTTGAGAAGAGTTGCATCCAAGTTTTTCCAATTCTTCCAAGCTTTGAGTCCTTTCAAATCCATTCTTCCTCCACCAAATTGAGTTTCTCCAAGAACAAATCTTGGTGATCAAAATGTGGTTTGATCACTCAAGAATAGCAACCAACTTTTCCCCAAATTTTAACTCTTAAAACCCTAGGAAAAAGAAAACCTCAAGAACATAAATTAACCCTTAACACTTAGGGATTAATTCCATGGACTTGATTATATGTAGGGTAATATTTGGTGAGATTATTGGCTTGGATTTTGATCAACAAAAAAAGAAGAAACCCCTTAAAGCTTCTCAACTCTCGGCAGTAGCTTGTTTTGGGAGAGAAAGTTGTTTTCATTTTTTTGTTTTTCAAAATAGCAGTGGCTTGTAAAAGTCAAAAAGGTGAAGTAATTTGCTTTTGCTTTTATTAATCAAAATAATGAAAAACAAAACTAAAACAATTAATTAACCATGGTGTATAAAATAACTATGGTATAACCTCATTTTTTTCCAACACCACTTGTTTCAAAAAACAACTTAACCAAGATTAAATAAAATCTCACCAACTTAGTTAACTAAGTTACCTTTTTATTAATCACTTAGTTACTTTAACTAAACAATCCAATTTACTTTAATTAATCAATTGTATAAGCTAAGTAATTAATATTGTATATTAATTTAACAATTGAATTAATTCACAAAATAATTACTAATTTAATGTAAATCAAATTTACATTTATTATACAATAAAATTATATCAATTTTGATATAAAATTAATTAATTCAATTCATCTCATGAATTATCGGATTAAACAATTTAATCCTAAATACCCAAAATATTTTGTCAACATTTGACGAGAGGTCGCTCTAGTGGTCAACGAGTAAACTTAATATAGTGGAACTCTTTAGACTCACGTTCGGTTGTTACTTATATATATATATACTTATTTATCACATATTCGTATATAATTGATGAAGACCTGCCCACCTATTAATCATAACTAAACAACACGACATGTCGAACCATACAAGTCGAGGTTAAAACGCTAATGTATAATCCCTTCGTCATTAACGTTTCCAATTGAGTAAGATTATAGTTATACTGTCAAAAACCTTATCTACTCAATATATGAAATTTTTTATCCTTATATTCCATTAATAAATAATATAGCAAAACTCTTTTTGAATATTATTTATAATGTTAAAGAAACAATTTCTTCAACGAACTTCGGCCAAAAGATTTCCGAAATATATTCTGAAAATTTCTGGAAATAAAATCCAACCATATGGACTGACGAATCCTCATATTAACACACACCGACCTTGGTGAGCATCGGTCTATACCTAACAGACATCCACGGTCAGACCATGAAATGTCTCTGACATGCATGGTATCATGCATAGAGGATCACTCACAAGACCACCGTGGTGTCTCAAGTCAAAGGACCACAATAACTACTCAACTCGAAAAGATAACTATTGATAGTTTTATGTAATAGCTATTAGTCATCTTTTATGAGTTAATTCAATATTCATTCAACTAATGAATATCTGCATTTCTATACGAACTTCCGCTAAGCTCACAGTCTGTTGAGACAAACCATATGTCCATTACATATATAGACAATGCACTAGTCTTACCAATATAATGACCGACCCATGTCAATATATCTAGACTATGAATAATTTATATTCGAGAGAAGGTTGTGATATTCTTAACACCATTTGCAACTCTTGCAACTATATCATCATATGTTGTAACTCTCGGGTCTTTACTAAATTCATATAAGGTTCCGAGTATAACTCGAAATCTCTAACTCTTAGAGTAATCTAACTCTTAGATTTACAATATATAAATAAAGTAAGAGTTTTACCATATTAATAAATAAATAACCATGATAAAATAAATATTATATTGCATAAATATCAAATATTCCTACAAAAAGTGAATGGTGCTCGATCATCATTTCCAACAATTATATTGTAAACTGGTCTTTCTGAAATCAACACTGCTGCAATTTGTAGTCGGCGAAAGTATTTAGCAGTAATGCAAATTCCAATCACAAACAAGTTCCTATTTGCCAATAGCAATTACAAAAATCAAGGAAAGCAGGCCTCACATCAAGCTAAACTTAAAGGCAGACTAAAGAAACTTCAAGGATGGTATCTGACATGGTGAAAAATTAAGTCTTCTAAGGGCGAACGACAAAAACTATTAAGCCTAATGCATGGAAATAGAAAGATCAAAGTTTTTTTACTGACTGCAAATTATGAATACAGTGTGTATGCAAGGAAATCAATGGGCCACATCAGATTCCCTAAAGATCCAATTCAAATGGCCAAGGTCCTATATTCTCAAACCCAAAATATAAAACAAATAGCTGGTGCTTTTTGACAGCTGAAAAATGATATTACAAAAATAAAATAAAAACCTCGGTGGTTACAAATTTATCAGCAGTACAAATCTCAGTGAATGAAAATGGAAGAGTAACCATGTTTTCTGTTCATGTCAAAGCAGCAGGCATAAACATACATTAATGTCCAGGAGAGAAAAACTAAACACAATGGTTGGATAAACTCAGGGATCCCATAAACTTCTTTACTCAGAGCAATACACAAGCATATTGGGAAAAGCAGAATAACACAGAGTGGTCATACCTGCCACACAACAGCCCCTTCTAATATGCCAAAATCTATATATAACTCCTACTGACTAAGGCACAATTGTGGGAATATAGAACCTCTACATAATCTTTCATATGCATGCTAGTGACACTGATGTAGTGAATACCTAGCACCTAGACCGTCTTTTAGAACACTACAATAAACTCAAACTTGATTCAAAAACTAAGCTTTATCTTTTATCTTTACGTTTGCATTTTGTCAAATGGTATCAGAGATCAGCCTTGCTTGTCTCTTATGGCGCAGCACGATCCAAGGGACAACCATCCTCTTGACGGTGATCAAGGGATGCATGCTTTAATTGTGGATGCAATCACATGGATTTCCATAGAAGCGACGAGGGCCCATCCAGGGAACAACCATCCTATTGATAGTGTTCAAGGGGTGTAGGCTTGGTCTATGGAGGCGATCACACGGATTACCGCAAAAGCAGCGAGCGCAACCATTCAAGAACGACCTCCACCTGACACGTGGCAGCACATAAAATATGCTAGGGTTGTCATTTTTATGACAACAGGAGGCAAGATCAAAGGAAGGAGTTAACTATGAGCAAGTGACTTCGGAATTTGTGCCTATACGAGTACCACCTACACACTATCATGAGGTTCTAAACTATGTTGTCGAAGGCACCGCTTCGGGTTTTTCCAGTGTTGTTAAAGGTGCAAGGTGCACCGAGGCATAAAAGGTCTTAAGGTCTAGGCGCGCGCCTCAAGAAACAAATCTGATAAAGGTGAGGTGCAAATTGGGAAAAAACTAAATGTATCCAGTCAACTAAAATAAAGATAAATCATTGAAAAGATAAAAAAAAAACAATTACAATAATACAAATATTGACAATACAAATTAACGTGTTTATCGAATTTTAAAGCTCACCCCAAATCCTATCTTAATTTATTAAAAAAAAAATTATACAACTTGATTTCGAGTCGGGTGGGTCAATTCGGATTGAGATTTTCTCACATATTTTTATGAGCCTGAAGATCGCCAAGCCTGACTCTTCATGAGGGGCAGTGGTCTGAGCTTGAGGTGCTCCTTTAACAACTATGGAATTTTCAAACAGCCGCTTAAGATAAACTTAATGTTTGATTAGTCAACCCACCTTCTGACTGGTCAAAGTCAGCGCTTGTGCGGGTTAAATTATAAAAACACTTTGCCCTGCCTGCAGCCTTTGACAGCATAGGTTCTAAACAAACAAAATCTTCAGAACATGTGGCACTATAATCAATAAGGTGTGTAACATAATAATTGACAACGATTACAGTGAGAATTTTGTGTCAAAAGCAGTGATTGGCATGATGAGGCTTACAACAGAAAAACAATCTTCACCATACAAAATCATAGGGATAAAAACGTGAGTCACTAAAGTTTTTCGTGTTTCTTTCTCCATTGGGAATATCTATAAAAGTAAATGTTGTGTAATATTGTTGATATGGATGCATGTCATGTCTTATTGGGTAGACGCAAGGCGCACTGAGGCGTCAAGGTCCTCTTGGGGCCAAGGCGCAAGGCGCAAGGCGCAATATGAAGCGCACACCTGATTGAAGCGAGGCACATGGTGTACCCCGTTTTTTTTTTAGCTTTTATATTAATTTCTCAATTGGAATAATTCATATAAATTGTATTTAATAAATTTATCTTATGAATTTCAATTCAATAAGTAAAATTAACAATCATATCACATAGAAAAAAATCATAACTTTAAAAAAATGAAGATTCAAAGTTATCCAAATTCATAATTCATATAATATTTAAAACTATTGATCTCTCTCATTCAACTTTTGAACTACGTAATACATGCAAAGCGCGCCTTGAGCTTTGTCCCTAGGCATGCAAAGCGCGCGCCTAGGAATATGAGCTGAGCCTCACAAACGGGAGGTTATGCGAGCACAATGGAAAAGATAGATTTGGTTCCAGAGAAGAAGCACCACCTTTACTTGATTTGTTTATTGCAACTGCTCGTCTGATTGGGTTGCGCAGCAAGTTCTAGTTGAGGGAAAACCATTTCTTATACTAATGATGTAATTGACATGGTTTTGCCTGTTCAATTTGAGGAAGCAGAATTAATTGGCATTTTAATCGAGAGAAGCTTGGAAAGTGATAAACGAGTAATGATCCTTGTATGTTCTTGAAAATTCATCCTTTCGATGAGTCACTACTCACTGATAAAGTCAAGAATATGATGAAGTATAGGGATTAGGGACTTTCAAGTTTCATTTAAGAATTATAAAGAAAACTCTAAGTGGTGTTCACAAGCTGCTTTACAGCCATATGTCAAGTTTTATCCTCTAGATAATAACTGAACTCCAGGACAAGTACTTTTCTAAATGGGGAACACTAATGTAAAAAAGACCTATAGCTTAGTTCGAATGGAGAGATCGGCCGTTCGAACGAGAATTCCCGAGAGTTCTCATACTTTTGGTCGTTCAAAAGAACGAAGCTGATTGTTCGAACGAATGGATTGGTCATTCAAACGAATGTGCACCTAATTTACTTTTATGCGTTTATTCAATTCTATTTTAATTCACTAAGGCTCATAGGCTTTAAAACGGCCAAGCTAAGTTATATAGGGTTAGTTTATGTTTCTAGTTTAAGGCTCATTGATGTTTTAGACTTCAATTTTATCGATAAACTCAGATTTTATTCATAAACTAAGGTTTCTATTTAATTTCTCACGTTTCCTTTTCGTCAGACACTACCAATGTCACTGCCCTCCTCACTCTCAAGTTTCCCCATTGTTGCCTCATGGCTTTATAATTCTACACCTCACCATGAGATGCAAGGAACTACATGAAAAATAATCTGCATTTAGCTCAGATTTCTCAAGAAGCTCCAAACCCATACTGTAAATGCTACCTTTGCTTGTTCACAATATAGTTGATTATTTTATCGCTAGCCATTTTTATCAAGAAACTATCATTAAAAACGAGAAGAAACATTATAGCTCTATGCTATATTCTGCTAAGGAAGATAAAACGCAAAAGCACATTACCGTCGTAAGGCAAGCTCAGGCAGTGACTATTTCTTGCCCACGAAATTGAATTTTGTGACGTGATAATTAGCTAGGAGTAAGTGATAAGTCTATGGTAAGTTTAGCAATTTTGCATTTTCTTGCAACTTCCCAATGTAAATGGCTCAAGCTTTTGGTATAAAAACGACTTGTGAACCTCTTTAGCTATTTACACAGTCGACCCATATAATCTAATTTCAAATAACTACTAATTGTGAAGATATTCCATTCACAGCAAATGATGTCAAGTAATCTAAAAATATTGATATTATCAAATTAAACTCAATTATGCAATTTTCCAGAGCAGCAAATAAAGATTCAAAATAAAAATCCATACATATAATTATCTACGAGCAGAAATTAAGTAGAGTCCCATGTTTAGCAGTCCAAAAAAGCACACGTTTCTATCAAAATTTTATCTTTCTTTTATTTTCCCGGAATCCAAACAGAAGCTATTACCGGGTAAGAAAAAAGTGCGTACCTTTTTATGAGTGGGAGTGCGAGTGATTGAGTTGATGGAGATGTTGATACTGGGAAATGAAGAGGTCCATGACAGAGAAGTGAGTTTATCTGAACGAGCTGAGCGAGTAGAGGGAGTTGACTCAGGGGAAAGTGAAGACGAAGATATTATGCAGGCCGACATTGGTTTTGGCTTCTCAAGCGCCCAGCGTTTAGATTTTCTTTTTTAATTTGCGCAGTTAACAAAAGCAAAACACAACTCTTTTGCTTTGTTTTTGTTTTTTTTTTTTAGATTTTGGTTTCTAGTTTTTGGGTTAAAGATTGAAAGTTGATTGGTATCTGATTTGGTTGCATTATCTTTTGTATCTTTAAAGAATGAATCTTTTACTGGGATCTGATTTGGATTTTGGTATAGGATTTTGCTTTGTTCTCTCCTTGTTCTACTTAGGTGGATCTTCGTTTTGGAGGCATTACATTTTTGTGGTAGATGCTTGAATTGTTTGTTGAGTAATTTGTGGCACTAGTAGTGGTGGTAGTGTTCTAGGGTTCTGAGAAATTGGGTTATTTAATTTCGTTTTATAGCACCATAAACTATTAGCACTCATCTTGTTCACTGCATTGTTAATTTTTCTGTAATGATGAAAGAGTAAAGTGTAGCAACAATTAACATCATGTCATAGTAAAGTGAGAGACTGACTATGTATTTCATCCTGATAGCCTCTGTCCATGATTTGATAATTTTCTGATCTATTTGAAATTTCCTCTTGTTTTTGCTACTGAAGCAAACTTAGTTGCCTGAGATTTTGGTTTAGTGATTGCTTCCAGACGAAGTGATGAATTAATGCTAGCTAGTATTTGGCTATGTCTTTGATCTAACTTATAATGTAGGTTAAGCAACATATATCATTTGGAGTTATCTTTGTTGATCCTAATATTGTTATTTTCTTCATTAACGATTTTTATATAAATGATTCAGCTATATTTTTTTAGTTTCTTTTTGCTCTATATAATTTTCATTATTTGAATTTGTATAGAGGTATCTGATTCATCAATTTCTCAAACTTCTAAACTAATTGTATTAATTCTTCATAGGTTAAGCAAAAGATTTAAATGCTTTTGCTGCAGTTGTAAATATTTGTTTTCTTGTCAATCTTTAGAGTTCTTGATTTACAAAACCTGTATTATGTAACGATGTAAACTAGAAAATTCAAACATCCTCGTATGTGTCTTGTTCCTTCTAATTCATTCTGTGGTGATGCCATTTTTGGAATCTGACTTCAGCTGTAGAATAAAATCATTAGCTCTCAAAGTATAGTGGAGATGTGTTGTAAAATTTTCAAGTATTAGCTCGCTAAATAAGAATCAGTGTTTACTTGAATTCTCTACTTTATGTCTTAGTTTCTTTAACAAATTTTTTTTTTTTACAATCATATCTGATGATTATTGTATATTTTGATGATTAGAGAGATATGTGAAGAAAATGGAAAGAACCTTTGTCTCAAATCGAGAGTCAAACAAAATATAAGATACATGTGGTGAGGGTTCAAGTAGAGTCTAAAACCAAGATGGTAGAGGAATTGATCTACTTGATGACAATTTATGGCTTGTGTATATGATAAAATTGCTGGAAAACTTTATTTTATGAATATGTGATATTTTAATTTGCATGATGATATGTAAGTAATATTATATTAGTATTTTGTTAATCATATTAACTTTCAACTTTAAAAATTATATATGATATATTAGTAACTTGTTAAAATTATATAGTTGTTCTTATTTGTAATGTATACTAATTTTTTCTATGTCATTATTTGTAATTTGACAACTTATACTCTAACATATTCTCTGTGTCTAACCATACATCTAAACAGCTTATAAACTATCTTATATTTTATCTTTTTATTTTATACTCTCAATACAATACTCTCTGCCAAACGTACTGTTATTGTGAGTAGACACATTTTGATGTCTTATGAGAGTATAAATTGATTATTTTTAAAAGATGAAAGTTAGAGGGAAGTCTCTTGTATTTGACCCTCTCTTAAAAAATTTCGACTGATAATACTAAGAAAATAATAAAAATACCCACATGAATTTATAAATTAAACCCTTAAGAATACAAAATCCTCAATCAGAGAACCTTATGAATTCACCCTTGATGAAAGTATACTAAATGTTATCATAAACTTCTTGGATTTATTTACGGGGAGTGCTAGCATCAATAGCCTCTATGCGACTGTTGCACTCGCTGTTTCTTAACATGACACGTGTCCAGTTACTTGGAACAGTATGCAGTCTACTTTTCAAAAATACTATATTAAAAGACCTTTTTTATTGTTATTACACAATTGCCATTGTCTTTTTACGTGTGAGAGAACGGAAAAAAGGTAGTCTCATCTTTTAACAAAAATCTATCATTGTCATGCTTTGTGCTTGCGGAAACCCAATTTGTTAGTTTAGGATTCGAGAGTGAGCTAACAAACCTCTCCAAATAATTGATAAAAGAAGAAATTTGCTATCTATTATTCTCAAAAGATGGTTACAATTGTTTTTATAGTCTTCAATTTACAAGTAGTCCCTGTAACAAACTTTTAACAACCAACAACCTCTAACAACCATTACAATTACTAATTTACCCTTCTAACAAACTTTCCCGCTTTCTACTACTTGTAACTTTTTTGAAGTTCTCAAGCAATCCTCACTCCACATATTCCTTCAGATGTTTAGGCCTCCTGCCAAGCTTGCTTGATTTTCTTCTGTTGCTCACTGCTACCAGTGGCTTTTGGTTGGTCATATCATTGAGACTTTGTCAGAGAATGTCTGTTGGAAAGCAGAAACGTCTTCCCAAGTGGCATCTTTAAGAAGAGCAGCCGTAAGTTTGAAGAAGAACAAGACTTCAAAAGTTGTATTTATCTCTACTCTTAGTTTATTATATTTCTCTAATTAATTCATTTGTGAACTTCTTTGTTATGTGTAACTAAACCTCATTTGGTTAAAGATGATTTCAAATCCCTAGATATGGATTAGTTTATTTAAACTTCATATTTGATTAAATTTTTTATTTGGAATTGTTTTTTTTTTTTGAATGCCATAAATTAATTTCTTATTTTTTTTGGTGCGCAACTAAGTGAATAAATTAGTGTTTGAATGCTAGTCATATTCTTAATCTTTGTCATTGTCTTGAATTCTAGACTTAAGTAGGAATTGTTAGACCTGGCCACTGGTCGGAACCGAACCGTCCGATTCCCAATTCCACGCTTGTGAAACTGGGAACCGGAACCAGACCGGACGATTCCAGTTTGGTTCTGGGTTTATTTTAATTAATTTAAAATTTAATTTTTTTTAAAAAATGGGATTTAAAATTTATTAATTTGAAATTATTAATTTGAATTTATACTATATTAAATTAAAAAATTAAATTAAAAATAAAATAAAATAATTTGAACTTAAATTTATAAAAACTTAAGTTCTCTATTTATCCTCTTGGGGTGAGAGGAATCAAAGCTCACGTAATTCCATTACATTTTTAAGATAGTTTTCCATTATAATTCTTTACTCATCATCATTATATGTGCATGTTGTTGATCATTCAGCTCTTGTTCTGCTTGCACTTGCAAATGCATTGTCGAACAAGTCTTCAAACTCATCGGGGGTATCTTCTTATTGCCTCATATCAGCTCGGGTCCAATCATCCACACATGTCGTTGCTTCTAAAGTGCTTGGATGTAATGAAGACCGTATCTCTTCCAAAATAGTGTCTCCTAAGCTGAAAACTTGTTCAACTATAACAGTGAAAACAGCTGCTGCCAGCACCTCTTTAGCAATAATTGATAAAATAAGATAGATATTTTGATGTCGATTCCACCAGTCAAGTACTTTAAAAAATTTTACTTACTAAACTTTCAAGAGGAAACTCAAATTTTATTGATAAAAAATTATCTAATTCTGGGTTGTTAGACGTGATTTCCCTATTTTTTTATTTCGTTGTAGTAACCAACTATCACATATGCTAAGTCTTGAATGTATTATGGGTTCATTACTAGATTGTCTTGATGATTGAAAGTTATATCTACTGACATAATCATTAAATAAATCTCTTAAATCAAATTTTATTCCATCTCTTATTTTTTTAATATTAATTTTATCATCTATTCGTAAAAATTCATAATAAGTTTGTAAGCTACTATTCAAACTTTCTAATTTAAATTTAGGATAAAAATTATGACATTAAGATAAAGTAATGGAATATTTTTAAAACAAGTCAACTATTTTCTCTTCATAACAGTAATAGCTTCAATTAAAAAAAATATCATTAATATTTGAACTTTCAGCATGTTCATATAGAGTACCAATAATATTCAAACATTCAATAAGAAATAAATTTGTTATAAGATAATAAACTTCAATAAAAATATTTGTTGTATCATTAAAAACTTTTAAAATTTCTAAATTTGTTCACAAATATCCCAAAAAAAGTGTTTAATGTTGGGAAAAAACTACATAATACATATTTGTATTGAAAAGCTCGAAACATCTTGTGAAAATTTTACCGATTTAACACCATTTAATTTACAAAACTTGACTCATTCTCTCCTGACATTTGAATATGACCAAATACAGTTAAGTGCAATCTTAATAGGATTAATGTGATGTTCTAAAAAAGTCAGACCATCTTGAATACATAAATTAAGGATATGGCTTGTGCAACGAACATGAAAAAATTGACCCCCCAAATTTGGTTGGCATATTTCTTTTAAATATCTATTTGATGCAGTAATGCAGATGCATTATTGATCGGGTGAAATCACACATGTAACGCAAACGCACATATCGCTCAAGTAGTATAAAATATATCGATCCCACGAGAAGTTAATACATAAGCTATTAATTTATTGAAGTTAATATCTACAAGTATCTAAAAATTGATTGTTGTTTGGATGGTAATTTTAACTAGAAACTAGTAAATAAAGCAATGCAAAAGTAAATTAAAAGAAATCAATATTATGAAACTATCTAAGGTTGTGAATCATTCCAATATTCTTTTAAAGATGAAGTGATTATCTTATGTTTGTGTAATATGTCGGTTTATTAACCTGAAACACGAAGATATGCAAAAGTCTCTGTCGATGGTCAGATGCAAACACCCAAAGTAACCCAATTAACTATATGTCAATGTTAATTAAGAAACTCTGAATTCATTAAGATTAAGTTCCAATTATGGCTACCCACGGCCGACAGATATATGTCTATCTTGGAAGGAAATCTCTAAGGTGAATGTGAGATCGTGAGCTATTGAGTCTACGGTTGAAACCTAAAATTCATTCGTCAAGTTCATTTTAAGTTTACCAAATCAATCTTATTAGTGGCCAATTAATAAAAAGCATTAAGATATAAAAAAAAGTATGGTTATGTGAGCATGTAGTGCACCTTTGAACTTTTCGTCAAACACCTGCTGTGTACTCCTTCACTATTCCTCAACTAGTTTACTGGCCATCTTGCACACATGACCGCGAAGACCCACCAACACCCAACGCCATTTCCTACTCTCAGGAGATTTGGAAAGAGATTACGCATTGAGGAATCAAGCTTAGAAGAGGAGATTATGGACAACACAATCACACAAAATGGGTTAGAGGCAGATTCTACCAAAGGCAATAATAGTGAACCTGAGAAACAACACAACCATGGGCCAAGGGCAGCTTTACAGAACAGATGAGGATGTGATGACAAGCAAGAAAGATAAAGGTCCATCCATCTAGTTTTCACAAAACTTCAAGAAGCAATTAGTTGAACTTTGGAAAAATGATGTGATCATTCAATCCTTGGGCCGCTCCCACACCTTTAGATTCATCCACACTGTACTTCAACACAAGTGGAGTATGCTCAACAATTGGCAGCTTATTGACTTGGAAAATGACTTCTACATTGTGAAATTTCAGGAAGCAACCGACTGGATTATGTCCTCACAAACGGCCCATGGATGATAGCTAACCATTACTTAGTAGTGCAAAAATGGAGGGCAGGGTTCTCACCAGCTACTGAAACCATCAACAGTATGACAGTGTGGATTCGCCTAAAGGGCTTACTTATTGAGTATGTGAACTACAACGCCCTTTGGGAAATTGGCAAAACACATAAGGTTGATACTCATTCTGAAGTGCAGGCCATGGGAAAGTATGCTCGAGTATGTATGGAGATCGACCTTAGCAAACCTCTGACACCTTACATTGAGGTTGAAAATTGGTGGATAAATATTGAGTATGAGGGTATTAGCCAAATAGCGAAGACTAGCACATGTTCCAGGTTCAATGTCCTCACAGAAGATTGCAGTACTGACCATCATATTCCAGCTGGTCCAGTATTTAACATGAGAATTTTCAACAACCCCACTAATATGAATACCAATCCTTTTTTAAATAGCTCAAGCAAATGGGGAGTCTACTTAGGCAGAAACAAGGATAAGGGGAAGCAAAAACCAGGCAAAGAACATAACCAGGAAGATCATAGAACCAACACAGAAGATTCAAAACTCCTATTTGGTCACATTCCTTTGGCTGTGGCTAACGGTGATAAAGGTGTATGTAGTATGTCTAGCCAGGATTTTGTGGACACAGTCCTTGAAACTCCAAATGAACTCGGACCTGCTGTGGAAGATATTCGAGTTAACCAATCTAGTGCCAAATTCCAAGAGAAAACCTCTGTATTATAAGAGGCCATGGCTACTGCTCAAGCTTAATGCTTGTCTGGTGTTGTTATTTACTAACTTACAAGTTTTTTTTTTTATGTTTCTTGTCTGGAATGTCAGAGGGACATGGGGTAAGCTGTTCCCCAGAACTGTCTCCAATCTCAAACAAATATATGGCTTTGAAGTCATATGTATAGTGGAACCCAGGGTCAGTGGTAAGAGGGCCCAGAACATAATTAAAAATCTGCACTTTGAGAATTCATATTGTTAAGTTTTGTCGCAAAATTCGTCAAATCAATCAATCAAGAATGCACAATTTTTACCGTGGTTCGCCGGAAAAATTCCCGACTACATCCACGTTGAACTCCGGAATAGGGAGCTCGCTGCACTAAGCAATTTCAAGATTACACACGGAATCTTGAATCCGTTTACAAATTGTAATTCCCCAAATCTCACAAAGAACCCTAATCTCTAAAAGTGACAATCTCTCAAATTCCCAATTGAGAATTACACTAACTTGGATTAGGAAATAAGGCTCAACACTTAGCCAAAAATAAGGGAATACAAATAATGAAAACTCTCTCTAATTCTCAACCTAAGTGCCCTTTATATAGGATGAGCAAATACATGTAATTGGGACAACGGCAAGGATTGCGCCACGTGTCCCTTATCCAACGGATGACAAGGCTTCACATTTTACAATCTCCACCTTGAAGCCAAAAACATCTATCACTCCCAATCATACACAACGACACACTAAGGTCAAGATAGCACAGCAAACTCACCTACTCACATCATCGCTCATGTCGGCTGCAAGGTCAGCCAACCCCCACCTGCAACAGCTTCATGCAGTGGGAGAGTTTGGTTGCAGTCACAATCTTTGTCCCCATGTCAGATGGGTTATCTTCTGTTGGAACCTTCTTAATCTCAATCTTACCGCTTGAGATAATTTCCCGCACAAAATGGTACTTCACATCCACATGCTTGGTTCTCTCATGATGTACTGGATTCTTGCTCAGATGGATTGCACTCTGACTGTCTGAATACACAACTGTCTTACCATGCAGCTGTTGTATTTCGGTTAAGATACCCTGAAGCCAAATTGCTTCCTTGAACACATCAGTTATGGCTATATACTCCGCTTCGGTAGTTGAGAGTGTGACCAACGGTTGCAGGCTTGACTTCCAACTGATGCAATTTCCACCAAGTGTGAAATAGTAAGCTGTAGTTGACTTTCTCGAGTCTCTGTCACCTGCAAAATCAGAATCAACATACCCTACCAAATCTAAAGCGTTAGATTTGTTAAAACATAAGCCATAATCAATAGTAGTATTCAAGTATCTCAACAACCATTGTAAAACACTCCAGTGTGCTCCACCTGGATTAGACATAAACCTACTCAATAACGATACAGTATAAGACAAGTCAGGTCTAGTACTAATCATGGCATACATCACAGAACCAATAGCATTTGCATAAGGTACATTTTCCATTTTTATCATCTCAGACCTATTAGTAGGACTTTGTGATTTAGACAAAATAAAGTGACTTGCAAGAGGTTGACTAACCGGCTTACAGCCACTTACACCAAATCTAGATGCTACCTTTTGCAGATATATGGACTGATGTATTTTAAGACAATCTTACTTCTATCTCTATCAATGGTCATACCTAGGATTCTTTTTGCACTTCCTAGGTCTTTCATGTCAAATTCATTATTTAACTGCTTCTTAAGTTTGTTAACAGCATTCATTGATTCAGAGATTAAAAGCATGTCATCAACATACAGTAACAAATACACAGGACATTTTTCATCAAGCATGAAATAGAAGCAACTATCATATTTACTTCTTATGAAACCAATACTAAGCACAAATGTATCAAATCTTTTATACCATTGCCTAGGTGACTGTTTAAGGCCATATAAGGATTTATTAAGCAGACAAACATACTCAGGATGATTTTTATCTATAAAACATGCAGGCTGAGACATATAAATTTTCTCCTCTAATTCCCCATGTAGAAAAGCAGTTTTCACATCCAATTGTTCCAATTCAAGATTATACTGCACTACTAGAGCTAACATCATTCTAATAGTTTTAAATTTAACTACAGGTGAGAAAATTTCATTATAGTCTATCCCTTCCCGTTGAGTAAATCCTTTTGCTACGAGTCTGGCCTTAAACCTAACAGGGTCACTAGGCAGTAGTCCTTCTTTGACCTTAAACAACCACTTACACTCAACCAACTTCTGGTTTTTAGGCTTAGGAACTAAAGTCCAAGTTTGGTTTTTCCTAAGAGAAGACATCTCCTCTTCCATGGCCGCTTCCCATTCAAGTTTATGGGTAGACTTTAATGCCTCTCCTAAGCTAGCAGGTTCAACCCCATTAATTTCATGACTTGATATTAACGCACAGAAATACAAATCATTAGTTGAGTAATCATACCTGGTAGGAGGCCTTACCTGCCTCCTACTTCTGTCTCTCGCTAGCTGGTAGTTGGCCAATGTGTCTTGTGGTGTTTCATCATGCTGCTCAGTGTGATCCACTTGATCTACTGTGTCCATTCCAATTTGTTCTTGTATGTCTGCTACTTCATTTCTGTTTTCCTCCTGGTTATCTCTCCTGGGCTGGGTGTCCTCAGATGTCTCCGTGCCTGACATGTCACCAACTTGCTCAGCGTTCCTTGATGTCCCTGGCTCCACCTGCATCTGAGCTCCACCTGCAAGATCAAAATCTGCTAGATCCTTTTCTAAGGCACCTGCATTGTTGTTAGTAGATCTACAAGGAAAACAAAGTTCATTGAATATAACATCCCGACTAATTATGACTTTGACTCCAGGTGACTCCCTTTCCCATAACCTATACCCTTTTGTCCCTTCTTGATATCCTAGGAAAACACACTTGATTGACCTCGGTTCAAGTTTACCTACGGACTGGTGAGCATAAGCTTCACAGCCAAACACTCTAAGGTGTGCAAGCTTATGAGCCCTACCAGACCAGATTTCTTCTGGTGTCTTAAACTGAACTGAACTATTAGGGCTAAGGTTAATCAAGTGAGTAGCAGTATTGAGGGCTTCACCCCAAAAGGCCCTCGGAAGTTCGGAAGAAAATAGAAGACATCTGATCTTTTCTAATAAGGTTCTATTCATTCTTTCCGCAACTCCATTCTGTTGAGAGGTGTTTCTAACAGTCATATGTCTTAGGATACCCTCACTAGTACAGTATTGGTCAAACTCAGTATTACAAAATTCTAAGCCATTATCAGTTCTCAAGACTTTTACTTTGTTACTAGTTTGATTTTCTACCAATACTTTCCATTCTTTAAATTTTGTCAAAGTTTCATCCTTTGATTTTAGTAAGAATGTCCATACATTCCTACTGTAGTCATCAACAATAGAGAGGAAATATTTCTTACCCCCATGTGTCTGGACCTTTGCTGGTCCCCACAAATCACAATGTAGATACTCCAGACTCGCCTTTGACAAGTGAATTCCAGTTGGGAAGCTCTGTCTGTGCTGTTTTCCCAACACACAGATCTCACAAAACTCAAGTGGCTTCAACTGGTCATTTCCAAATTGTCCCTGCTTGCTGAGTACCTGCATTCCTTTCTGGCCTATGTGGCCAAGTCTCAAGTGCCATATATTAGTCATATCAACATTAGAAGTTAAAGCAGAAATGTGTTTATCCGAGAATACATGTTGGCCATTTAGAACATACAATCCATTTCTCTTTATACCAGTTAGGATCAGTTTCTTACCCTTAGATATGTGCATGTTCCCATTGTGGGCTTTATATGTAAAACCTAACTCATCTAGTGTTCCTAATGATATCAGGTTCCGTTTCAGGTCAGGAACATATCTAACGTCAGTAAGAATCCTAACTTTACCATCATGAAGTTTAAGTGTCATGTCCCCAACTCCCTGTATCCTACAAGTATTGTCATTACCCATATACACAGTGCCTTGGTCAGAATTTCTAAAGTTGACAAACCAGTCCCTATACGGACTCATGTGAAAGGAACACCCGGAGTCCAGAATCCATTCTCTACTAATGTGATCACTAGACACAGTCAATACCTCAGAAAGGCACATCGACCCCTTTTCGGCAGCCACAGTAGCGCTGCCTTCATTTTTCTGTTCCCTAATGAACTTATAACAATTCCTTTTAAGGTGTCCCATCTTCCCACAATGATGGCACTTTTTCCCACTGTCTTTATTCTTATCCTGTTTATTCTTTTTATTCCATTTAGGTTCTTGGTTATTAGTCTGATGATTTTTCGGACCATTGTATTTCCTTTCATTTTTACCTTTCACGAATAAGTTCGCTCCTCCTCTACTACTGGTTCTAAGTTCTAGCTCTCTAACCCTTATACTAGATATCACCAAGTCTAGTCTAGGTACAACTCTTGTGTACTGTAGAGAGTTCTTAACGACACTATATTCTTCAGGTAATGCATTTAAAAGGATCATAGCTTCGCTAGAGTCTCCTAGGGCTTGGTCAGTTCCTTTAAGGATTTGGGTCATTTTCGTGAATTCATCCAAATTATCATCAATCGACTTACTAGTATCCATCTTGTAATTAAACAAATTTCCTTTTAAGAACACTAAATTTGGTGCAGAAATAACAGAATAAATAGATTCGAGTTTACCCCAGAGTTGAATGGCAGTGTCCATTCCATCAACCTTCCTGATGACCGAATCTCCCAAGTGGAGGAAGATTAAGTTGTACGCCTCCTCCAGAATTTCGTCCTTCGCTTCATTTTCCATCTTTGGCCACTTTTCTGGATTTGGTTCCAATGCCAAAGCTACCTTATGGTGGGATAGCAAAACTTTCATTTTCTTCTTCCACGTGGTGAAATCTCCTTTCCCGTCAAAGATGCCAATGTCGAGTCTCATATTCGACATTTCTTACTTCCCAAGTGGTAATCGGCAATACAGTGTCTGATTTGCCAAATACCAATTGACAGTACACTTCCAAACTGCCTTATCACACTCAGCAATTCACACCCTATCCGCCCAACCGCATACGGCAGAACACCACCAATCTGCCTGAACACACTTGGCAATTTACAGCCTCAAACCAGCCCAATCAGAATCAACAATTGCTCACACATGAAACTTCAACAGAACTTAATTTCCCAAATCGCAACCAAGCCTCAATCACCCAACTACACAGACTTCTATCGGTGCTTTTGTTCTGTGTTCTAGGGTTTTGTGTTCGGCAGTTCTGATTGTTCTTGGTCGGCAACAGCTCTTGATTTATGCCCCTCTGATCTTGGCTGTAAGTCTTCGATCTTGAACCGGCAATCCTCAGGCGCCTCTGGTCGTCCTGATTTCTTTCTTTGCCGAAAAATGAAGAAGGATGAATCTTTGGCAGTCTTGTTTGTGCTTTGTTTCTCTTCTAGTCGGTCGTTAGACCTGGGCAGATTCTTGGCCCTGTTTTCGGCCGAGCTTCTTGTTAATTGACAAGAAATTAGGGATTTCTTTTTGCTTTGCCGCCAAATGCAAATGCTGAGTCTTGGGCTTCTTGGTCACCAATTCAGCCCTTAGTCTTGTTCGGCTACTCTCTCGGCCCACTGGAAAATTTTTTTTTTTTTTTTTGCTCGGCACTTTGAGTCTTCTTCCGCTTCTTTTTGGGTCGTGTTCTTCAATTCGGCAGATCAGTCTGTTTCTCTTCAGCCCACTGATCTTGGGCTCTGATACCATTGTTAAGTTTTGTCGCAAAATTCGTCAAATCAATCAATCAAGAATGCACGATTTTTACCGTGGTTCGCCGGAAAAATTCCCGACTACATCCACGTTGAACTCCGGAATAGGGAGCTCGCTGCACTAAGCAATTTCAAGATTACACACGGAATCTTGAATCCGTTTATAAATTGTAATTCCCCAAATCTCACAAAGAACCCTAATCTCTAAAAGTGACAATCTCTCAAATTCCCAATTGAGAATTACACTAACTTGGATTAGGAAATAAGGCTCAACACTTAGCCAAAAATAAGGGAATACAAATAATGAAAACTCTCTCTAATTCTCAACCTAAGTGCCCTTTATATAGGATGAGCAAATACATGTAATTGGGACAACGGCAAGGATTGCGGCACGTGTCCCTTATCCAACGGATGACAATGCTTCACATTTTACACATATATTGTGGAAGCCGAGGGTTTCTCTGGAGGTATGTGGCTATTGTGGAATAATAACGTGGTTAATATGCAGATTTTGGCTCACACCAACCAAACTATCATAGTTCTTGTCAATAATAAGGGGGAAGACTGGTTGTTTACAGTCATCTATGCTAGTCCTACCCCTAGCATCAGAATAAACCTTTGGAAGTATCTGAATGACCTAGGTTCCTTGGCAAATCTTCCTTGGATTCTCATGGGAGACTTTAATGAAGTTTGTAGTAGCTCTGAGAAAAAAGGTGGCAGATGCTCTTTCACAAACATTGGTTTTGCAGATTGGGTTGATACAAATAGCATTGTTTATCTTGGCTTCGTTGGCCAAAAGTTTACTTGGTAAGGCTCTAGAAATGGTAACACAGTATGGGTGAGACTTGATAGAGGCATTGCCAATATAGAATGACGGACTAGATTTCCTGAGGCATTTGTTAAGCACCTGCAAAAATTTAATTCAGACCATTGTCCTCTTATTCTTTCTCTTGCTACCAATCACATCCCTAGCTCCCACCTCAAGCCTTTTCGTTTTCATGCTATATGGCTCCATGAACCAGGCTTCCACGATATGATAACGACTGAATGGCGGAAAACTGATGGAGATATTTTGAGTAAAAATAAGGCCATTAAAACAACTATGACCAATTGGAATCAGGAACACTTTGGCTGCTTATTCAAGAAAAAAAGACAGCGGATTGCTAGATTAGATGGCATTCAAAAGGCCTTGTGTTTACACCACAACCCTTTCCTTTCTAAGCTGGAATAGATGCTTACTATGGATCTTAATATTGTTCTTGACCAGGAAGATATCTTTTGGAAGCAGAAATCCATAAGCTTGTGGCTTAAGGAAGGGGATAAGTGTTGGGTTCTAATGAACAAACCAAGATCATATTAAGCATAAACATGTGTGAATACGCAAAGGAATATAGCGAAAATATACTCACATTGAACGGTTGGATGGATGTGTAGACAACAAAATTTTTGCTTACTTTGAAGTTGCTCCAAGCTCCTCTTTGATTGTATGTTTGAGCTCCAAGCCTCCAAGTTTGATTCCAAATTATTGGGAAAGGTTTCCCTATCACCTTTGTATGATCTTTGATGTGCTAGCAATGGAGATTTTTACAACAAAAATCCCCAAGTCTTCTTTGTTGTTCACTGCAAAACAAAGAAAAAGAGAGGAGAGAATTCGGTGGAGAGAGAGAGAGAGGAAGTGAGTTGTACGTAGTATATTTTTGATTTTCCAAAAAATGATATACCAAATGTGTTGAGAGCAAAAATTCATTTAATGCTCTCAACCACCTCTATCACCAAAAAGTGACTTGACTCACATCACAAAAGTTGATGTGACTTCCATCACAAAAGTGACTAATGATGTGACTTGATGTGGGCCCAACTTGATTCAAAATCCGAGTGGGCCCGCAAACACATCCCGAGCTCGGGTTCATTAATTTTGAATTAACGAATTTTCCGTTGCGACTTAATTAAATCAAATTTAATTAAATAATTATGCCTAGCAAAATTACTATTAAAATCGCTCGCGAATTAATTCTAATTTATTCGTTCGTCCGAATTAAAATCCAATTCTAATCCCGTTATGAAATCTAATTTCATTTAATATATCGAATATATTATTTAATCGATTAATTCCAAATTAATCTCTCTCTCTTTTTTAATTGAATTTTATCCCAAATAAAATCTTGCCGTAATTAATCCTAGATTAATTTTCTCTCTCTTCTAATTAATCACATATTAATTATGTTCGAGTCATACATCATCAGTGAATCTTTGGGAAGCGACCCATGAGATCCATGGATATGTTGCCAGTAAATCTGGTCGTTGGACTATCCGAACACGTGCGTACCCCGTACCATGTTTTTACCGATTTACAAGACATGGTTGGCTTCTAACAAAGCGTCGTGCCTACCCAATTCTCCAGAAATATTCTTTAGGAATATATAATTTATACCAGACGTAGTATACGTAGTATTGCATATTGCGATCCAGTATCAAATGTCACATGCAAGGCCTGTGGCTAGAATAGTGTATGCCCCGTACGAAGCATATATCGGATCACAAGCAACTAGTCTCTATAATCGGATAATCATGACCTTGTCATATTATCCCGATAGTTGCAACATAATAGAGAACCAGTTATGTATCCATGCGTGATCATCATCTCCATATGACTTAAGTGATACTTCCGTCTTGACATCACACCCAATACACTACGATTCTCAATAAACCTAGAAGAGGCGTACACAGAACCTGTTAAAGTCCGGATGACCAAAACCAAAACGTATTGATTGTTGCAAGTACTAGCGATGCAAGTCTCAGGTCAAGACCAAATACACCTACCCTGATGCGGATTCCCATAGACACATAGTCATACTACCAATGGGATTCTGCGGGGTCTATCCAGAGCGAAGCTGTTTCCGTACCATCAGCAAACACAACCTCCTATCATACTTGCATAAGTATCCAATACTTAATATATGAGAACTATGCTGTTACGCTTCCATAACACGCACAAGTGCAATACTAGTCTATTCCGCATTATCGATGTCCAATCTCGATAATACTACGACTAGGGATATTTAATGATTAAACCTTTGTGGATTGATATTGTCTTATATCTTATAATCCGGAACTAATCATAAGGACTTTTATCATTTATATATACAAGTAATCAAATTACAAAATGATAAAATAACAATTTCCATTGTCACATAGTTAATTTGTACAAAAACCACAATGTCTTTTATAAATAGTGACACTATGGGTCATAATTGTCCAACAATCTCCCACTTGGCCTATAGCCAGTCACTCAAGCATCTAACACCTGAACTATGTACATGTCGCTCACACTTTTGCTGAGGAATAACTTTCGTCAGTGGATCTACAATGTTGTCCACTGATGCGACCTTCTCGATCTTCACATCGCCACGATGTATGATCTCATGAATAAGATGGAAACGTCGAAAAACATGTTTGGATCGTTGATGAGACCGCGGTTCCTTAGCCTGCGCTATAGCCCCGTTATTGTCATAATACAATAGAACAGGCTCAACTACTAACGGAACTACTCATAATCCAATTAGGAATTTACGGATCCAAACTGCCTCTTTTGCTGCTTCAGCTGCAGCATTATATTCCTCTTCTATTGTTGAATCGGCAATAGTCTCTTGCTTGGAATATTTCCAGCTTACTGATCCGTTGTTCAAACAAAATATGTACCCAGATTGCAACTTACAGTCGTCTTTATCGGTTTGGAAACTTGCATCGATAAACCCAGTTACCTTAAGTTCTCCATCTCCATAGATTAAGAAAGCATCCTTAGTTTGTCTAAGATACTTAAGGATGTTCTTAACCGCCATCCAGTGACCATCACCTGGATCGGCCTGATAGCGACTACACATGCTCAAAGTATAGGAGACATCAGGTCGCGTACATATCATGGCATACATGATCGATCCGACTGCCGAGGCGAACGGGATCCGACTCATGTTGTCTCTCTCATCTTGAGTTTTAGGACACATGTCCTTAGATAGAGTGACACCATGTGACACTGGCAACAGTCCCCTCTTAGACTATTCTATGTTGAATCTCTTCAACACTTTGTCAATGTACGTGCTCTGGGAGAGTCCAAGCAGCTTTCTTGATCTATCCATGTAGATCTTTATTCCTAGAATAAAGGCTGTTTCTCTCAGATCCTTCACGGAGAATTTTAATGAAAGCCAAGCTTTCACCGATTGTAGCATGGGAATGTCATTGCCAATAAGCAATACATCATCAACGTAAAGGACAATGAATGTTAGTGCGCTCCCACTAACCTTCTTATATACACAATGATCATTCTCGTTTTGAACGAAATCATATTCTTTTATGATCTCATCAAAACGTTGGTTCCAAGAACGCGATGTTTGCTTCAATATATAAATGGATCGATTTAACTTGCAAACCTTGTTCGCATGTTTTGGTACGACAAAACCGTCAGGCTGTTGCATATAAACATCCTCCAAAAGGTTTCCATTAAGGAAAGCGATTTTGACGTCCATCTGCCATATCTCGTAATCGAAATATGCAGCAATAGCAAGCATTATCCAAATGGATTTAATCATGGCAACAGGTGAAAAAGTTTCATCGTAATCGATACCATGTCATTGACGATACCCTTTCGCTACAAGCCTAGCTTTGTACGTTTGTATGTTGTCATCTATGTCGGTCTTCTTCTTGAAGACCCATTTGCAACCAATAGGCTTTACGCCTTCTGGTGCATCAACTAGTGTCCAAACTTGGTTGGTGTATATGGAATCCATTTCGAATTTAATGGCATCTTGCCATAAACCGTAGTCGATACATTGTATCGCTTCCTCATACGTAGCCGGTTCGTCTTCCTCAATAAGATTAATATCCACATGAGGTGAGATCAGACACCCATACCTCTCAAGTTATTTTCTGAATCTCTCCGACCTACGCGGTTCTTGTGTATTCGAAGATTATGGTACAGTCTCATCCATGATAAACTGTTCATGTTCCGTTAAGGATTCTGTGCCAAGAACAGTATCATTCTGATTTTCATCGAGTTCTACTTTCCTCCCACT